>OW569416.2:12849705-12932706 GCA_937662695.2 Halyzia sedecimguttata | reverse complement strand
CGTTTAATATCCATTCAGAACCGTTTACGGATCTTTCAATGTGGTGTGATTCTAAATATTACTGAGAAAGCTCTACTGCTCACGCGTCCCTGCTGACTCCGACTCCGACTCCGACTCCGACTCCGACTCCGACTCCGACTCAGACTCCGACTCCGACTCCGACTCCGACTCCGACTCCGACTCCGACTCCGACTCCGACTCCGACTCCGACTCCGACTCCGACTCCGACTCCGACTCCGACTCCGACTCCGACTCCGACTCCGACTCCGACTCCGACTCCGACTCCGACTCCGACTCCGACTCCGACTCCGACTCCGACTCCGACTCCGACTCCGACTCCGACTCCGACTCCGACTCCGACTCCGACTCCGACTCCGACTCCGACTCCGACTCCGACTCCGACTCCGCCTCCGACTCCGACTCCGACTCCGACTCCGACTCCGACTCCGACTCCGACTCCGACTCCGACTCCGACTCCAACTCCAACTCCAACTCCAACTCCATCTCCAACTCCAACTCCAACTCCAACTCCAACTCCAACTGCAACTCCAACTCCAACTCCAACTCCAACTCCAACTCCAACTCCAACTCCAACTCCAACTCCAACTCCAACTCCAACTCCAACTCCAATTTCAACTCCAACTGCAACTCCAACTCCAACTCCAACTCCAACTCCAACTCCAACTCCAACTCCAACTCCAACTCCAACTCCAACTCCAACTCCAACTCCAACTCCAACTCCAACTCCAACTCCAACTCCAACTCCAACTCCAACTCCAACTCCAACTCCAACTCCAACTCCAACTCCAACTCCAGCTTCCTCTGTAATATCTGTATTGAGAATCACACCACATTGGAAGATCCATAAAAGGATCTGAATAGATAGCAGAAGGTATCATAATACTCTGTTCCAAGAATCAGGCCTTCAGAGGCGCATTCTTAGTTGACCATTTTCAGCAAAATCTGTATAAAGGATCATGCCACTTTGAAATATACCTACACGCATCTTAATGGATGAAAGAAGAATTAATAAAACTCGGTTTCAAACGTCCGACCAGCAGGGTCGCGGGAGCTGTGGAGCTTTCTCAGTAATATCTGTATTGAGAGTCACGCCACGTTGAAAGATCCGTAAAAGGTTCTGAATGGATAGTGAAAGATATAATAATATTCGGTTTCGGAAATCCATAAGAAACAATCTTGCAGTGTAACTTCTACAGTAATATCTGTATTGAAAATCATACCACGTAAAAGGATCCGTAAAAAGGTATTAGAAACGCGTTTGCAGTGTAACTTATTCATCAATATCTGTAGAGGAAATCATGCCACGTTGAAGAATCCTCAAAAGGATCTGATTGGATAGAAAAAGGTATCGTAGAGTAGGTTTTGAATATACGCCACTAGGGAAGCGTGAGCAGTGTATCTTTCTCATTAATATCTTTATTGAGTATCACAATGTGTTGAAAGATCCGTAAAAGGATCTCAATAGATAGTAAAAGGTATCATAATAAGCGGTTCCAAAAATCAGGCATTAGGAGCGCATTGGCAGTTGAACATTTTCAGTAATATCTGTATTGAGAAACATGCCACTTTGGTACATCCCTCAAAACATCTAAATGGATAGTAAAAGAATTAATAAAACTCGGTTTCAAACATCCGAACAGCAGGGACACGTGAGCGGTAAAGCTTGCTCAGTAATATCTGTATTGAGAATCACCCCACATTGAAAGATCCGTAAAAGGTTCTGAATGGATATTAAACGATATAATAATACTCGGTTTGAAATAACCATTAGAAACGCGCTTGCAGTGTAACTCCTAAAGTAATATCTGTATTGAGAATCATACCACGTTAAAGGATCCTTATAAGGATCTGAATGTGTTTTAAAAGATATAGTAGTAGTCGGTTCCGATTATACACCAACAGGAAGGCGCGAGCAGTTGAAATTTCTCAGTTATATCTTTATTGAGAAACACCACGTTGAAAGATCTGTGAAAGGTTCTTGATGGATAGTAAACGATATAATAATACTCGGTTTCGAATATCCAGCCATAAAAAACGCGTACGCAGTGTAACTTCTACAATAATATCTGTATTGTGAATCATGCCACGTTGGAGTTGGAGTTGGAGTTGGAGTTGGAGTTGGAGTTGGAGTTTGATTTGTAGTTGGAGTTGGAGTTGGAGTTGGAGTTGGACTTGGAGTTGGAGTCGGAGTTGGAGTTGGAGTTGGAGTTGGAGTTGGAGTTGGAGTTGGAGTTGGAGTTGGAGTTGGAGTTGGAGTTGGAGTTGGAGTTGGAGTTGGAGTTGGAGTTGGAGTTGGAGTTGGAGTTGGAATGGGAGTTGGAGTTGGTGTTGGAGTTGGAGTTGGAGTTGGAGTTGGAGTTGGAGTTGGAGTTGGAGTTGGAGTTGGAGTTGGAGTTGGAGTTGGAGTTGGAGTTGGAGTTGGAGTTGGAGTTGGAGTTGGAGTTGGAGTCGCAGTTTTAGTTGGAGTTGGACTCCAACTCTGTTCAGGAATCCGTTCGAGACTCCATTCAGATCCTTTTAATGATACTTCAACGTGGTATGATTTCCAATACAGATATTACTGTAGAAATTACGCTGCTCACGCTTCCCTGCTGGCCAGATGTTTGAAACCTACGTGGCATGATTGTCAATACAGATATTACTGAAAGAGTTTCATTGCCAATGCAGTTCTGATGCCGCGATATTTGAAACCTAGTATTATAATACCTTCTACTATCTATTCAGATCCAATTACGGATCTTTCAACGTGGTATGATTCTCAATAAAGATATGGAGTTGGAGTTGGAGTGGAAGTTGGAGTTGGAGTTGGAGTTGGAGTTGGAGTTGGAGTTGGAGTTGGAGTTGGAGATGGAGTTGGAGTAGGAGTTGGAGTTGGAGTTGGAGTTGGAGTTGGAGTTGGAGTTGGAGTTGGAGTTGGAGTTGGAACTGGAGTTGGAGTTGTAGGTGCAGTTGGAGTTTGAGTTGGAGTTGGAGTTGGAGTTGGAGTTGGAGTTGGAGTTGGAGTTGGAGTTGGAGTTGGAGTTGGAGTTGGAGTTGGAGTTGGAGTTGGAGTTGGAGTTGGAGTTGGAGTTGGAGTTGGAGTTGGAGTTGGAGTTGGAGTTGGAGTTGGAGTTGGAGTTGGAGTTGGAGTTGGAGTTGGAGTTGGAGTTGGAGTTGGAGTTGGAGTTGGAGTTGGAGTTGGAGTTGGAGTTGGAGTTGGAGTTGGAGTTGGAGTTGGAGTTGGAGTTGGAGTTGGAGTTGGAGTTGGAGTTGGAGTTGGAGTTGGAGTTGGAGTTGGAGTTGGAGTTGGAGTTGGAGTTGGAGTTGGAGTTGGAGTTGGAGTTGGAGTTGGAGTTGGAGTTGGAGTTGGAGTTGGAGTTGGAGTTGGAGTTGGAGTTGGAGTTGGAGTTGGAGTTGGAGTTGGAGTTGGAGTTGGAGTTGGAGTTGGAGTTGGAGTTGGAGTTGGAGTTGGAGTTGGAGTTGGAGTTGGAGTTGGAGTTGGAGTTGGAGTTGGAGTTGGAGTTGGAGTTGGAGTTGGAGTTGGAGTTGGAGTTGGAGTTGGAGTTGGAGTTGGAGTTGGAGTTGGAGTTGGAGTTGGAGTTGGAGTTGGAGTTGGAGTTGGAGTTGGAGTTGGAGTTGGAGTTGGAGTTGGAGTTGGAGTTGGAGTTGGAGTTGGAGTTGGAGTTGGAGTTGGAGTTGGAGATAGAGTTGGAGATAGAGTTGGAGTAAACGATATAATAATACTCGGTTTCGAATATCCAGCCATAAAAAACGCGTACGCAGTGTAACTTCTACAATAATATCTGTATTGTGAATCATGCCACGTTGGAGTTGGAGTTGGAGTTGGAGTTTGATTTGTAGTTGGAGTTGGAGTTGGAGTTGGAGTTGGACTTGGAGTTGGAGTCGGAGTTGGAGTTGGAGTTGGAGTTGGAGTTGGAGTTGGAGTTGGAGTTGGAGTTGGAGTTGGAGTTGGAGTTGGAGTTGGAGTTGGAGTTGGAGTTGGAGTTGGAGTTGGAGTTGGAGTTGGAGTTGGAGTTGGAGTTGGAGTTGGAGTTGGAGTTGGAGTTGGAGTTGGAATGGGAGTTGGAGTTGGTGTTGGAGTTGGAGTTGGAGTTGGAGTTGGAGTTGGAGTTGGAGTTGGAGTCGCAGTTTTAGTTGGAGTTGGACTCCAACTCTGTTCAGGAATCCGTTCGAGACTCCATTCAGATCCTTTTAAGGATACTTCAACGTGGTATGATTTCCAATACAGATATTACTGTAGAAATTACGCCGCTCACGCTTCCCTGCTGGCCAGATGTTTGAAACCTACGTGGCATGATTGTCAATACAGATATTACTGAAAGAGTTTCATTGCCAATGCAGTTCTGATGCCGCGATATTTGAAACCTAGTATTATAATACCTTCTACTATCTATTCAGATCCAATTACGGATCTTTCAACGTGGTATGATTCTCAATAAAGATATGGAGTTGGAGTTGGAGTGGAAGTTGGAGTTGGAGTTGGAGTTGGAGTTGGAGTTGGAGTTGGAGTTGGAGATGGAGATGGAGTTGGAGTAGGAGTTGGAGTTGGAGTTGGAGTTGGAGTTGGAGTTGGAGTTGGAGTTGGAACTGGAGTTGGAGTTGTAGGTGCAGTTGGAGTTTGAGTTGGAGTTGGAGTTGGAGTTGGAGTTGGAGTTGGAGTTGGAGTTGGAGTTGGAGTTGGAGTTGGAGTTGGAGTTGGAGTTGGAGTTGGAGTTGGAGTTGGAGTTGGAGTTGGAGTTGGAGTTGGAGTTGGAGTTGGAGTTGGATTTGGAGTTGGAGTTGGAGTTGGAGTTGGAGTTGGAGTTGGAGTTGGAGTTGGAGTTGGAGTTGGAGTTGGAGTTGGAGTTGGAGTTGGAGTTGGAGTTGGAGTTGGAGTTGGAGTTGGAGTTGGAGTTGGAGTTGGAGTTGGAGTTGGAGTTGGAGTTGGAGTTGGAGTTGGAGTTGGAGTTGGAGTTGGAGTTGGAGTTGGAGTTGGAGTTGGAGTTGGAGTTGGAGTTGGAGTTGGAGTTGGAGTTGGAGTTGGAGTTGGAGTTGGAGTTGGAGTTGGAGTTGGAGTTGGAGTTGGAGTTGGAGTTGGAGTTGGAGTTGGAGTTGGAGTTGGAGTTGGAGTTGGAGTTGGAGTTGGAGTTGGAGTTGGAGTTGGAGTTGGAGTTGGAGTTGGAGTTGGAGTTGGAGTTGGAGTTGGAGTTGGAGTTGGAGTTGGAGTTGGAGTTGGAGTTGGAGTTGGAGTTGGAGTTGGAGTTGGAGTTGGAGTTGGAGTTGGAGTTGGAGTCGGAGTTGGAGTTGGAGTTGGAGTTGGAGTTGGAGTTGGAGTTGGAGTTGGAGTTGGAGATAGAGTTGGAGATAGAGTTGGAGTTGGAGTTGGAGATGGAGTTGGAGTTGGAGTTGGAGTTGGAGTTGGAGTTGGAGTTGGAGTTGGAGTTGGAGTTGGAGTTGGAGTTGGAGTTGGAGTTGGAGTTGGAGTTGGAGTTGGAGTTGGAGTTGGAGTTGGAGTTGGAGTTGGAGTTGGAGTTGGAGTTGGAGTTGGAGTTGGAGTTGGAGTTGGAGTTGGAGTTGGAGTTGGAGTTGGAGTTGGAGTTGGAGTTGGAGTTGGAGTTGGAGTTGGAGTTGGAGTTGGAGTTGGAGTTGGAGTTGAAGTTAGAGTTGGAGTTGGAGTTAGTGTTGGAGTTGGAGTCGGATGCAGTTGGTGTTCCAACTAGCTAATCCAACTCCAACTTCAACTCCAACTCGAACTCCAACTCCAACTCTAACTCCAACTCCAACTCCAACTCCAACTCCAACTCCAACTCCAACTCCAACTCCAACTCCAACTCCAACTCCAACTCCAACTCCAACTCCAACTCCAACTCCAACTCCAACTCCAACTCCAACTCCAACTCCAACTCCAACTCCAACTCCAACTCCAACTCCAACTCCAACTCCAACTCCAACTCCAACTCCAACTCCAACTCCAACTCCAACTCCAACTCCAACTCCAACTCCAACTCCAACTCCAACTCCAACTCCAACTCCAACTCCAACTCCAACTCCAACTCCAACTCCAACTCCAACTCCAACTCCAACTCCAACTCCAACTCCAACTCCAACTCCAACTCCAACTCCAACTCCAACTCCAACTCCAACTCCAACTCCAACTCCAACTCCAACTCCAACTCCAACTCCAACTCCAACTCCAACTCCAACTCCAACTCCAACTCCAACTCCAACTCCAACTCCAACTCCAACTCCAACTCCAACTCCAACTCCAACTCCAACTCCAACTCCAACTCCAACTCCAACTCCAACTCCAACTCCAACTCCAACTCCAACTCCAACTCCAACTCCAACTCCAACTCCAACTCCAACTCCAACTCCAACTCCAACTCCAACTCCAACTCCAACTCCAACTCCAACTCCAACTCCAACTCCAACTCCAACTCCAACTCCAACTCCAACTCCAACTCCAACTCCAACTCCAACTCCAACTCCAACTCCAACTCCAACTCCAACTCCAACTCCAACTCCAACTCCAACTCCAACTCCAACTCCAACTCCAACTCCAACTCCAACTCCAACTCCAACTCCAACTCCAACTCCAACTCCAACTCCAACTCCAACTCCAACTCCAACTCCAACTCCAACTCCAACTCCAACTCCAACTCCAACTCCAACTCCAACTCCAACTCCAACTCCAACTCCAACTCCAACTCCAACTCCAACTCCAACTCCAACTCCAACTCCAACTCCAACTCCAACTCCAACTCCAACTCCAACTCCAACTCCAACTCCAACTCCAACTCCAACTCCAACTCCAACTCCAACTCCAACTCCAACTCCAACTCCAACTCCAACTCCAACTCCAACTCCAACTCCAACTCCAACTCCAACTCCAACTCCAACTCCAACTCCAACTCCAACTCCAACTCCAACTCCAACTCCAACTCCAACTCCAACTCCAACTCCAACTCCAACTCCAACTCCAACTCCAACTCCAACTCCAACTCCAACTCCAACTCCAACTCCAACTCCAACTCCAACTCCACCTTCAAATCCAAGTCCAAGTCCAAGTCCAAGTCCAAGTCCAACTCCAACTCCAACTCCAACTCCAACTCCAACTCCAACTCCAACTCCAACTCCAACTCCAACTCCAACTCCAACTCCAACTCCAACTCCAACTCCAACTCCAACTCCAACTCCAACTCCAACTCCAACTCCAACTCCAACTCCAACTCCAACTCCAACTCCAACTCCAACTCCAACTCCAACTCCAACTCCAACTCCAACTCCAACTCCAACTCCAACTCCAAGTCCAACTTCAACTCCAACTCGAACTCCAACTCCAACTCCAACTCCAACTCCAACTCCAACTCCAACTCCAACTCCAACTCCAACTCCAACTCCAATTCCAATTCCAACTCCAACTCCAACTCCAACTCCAACTCCAGCTCCAACTCCAACTCCAACTCCAACTCCAACTCCAACTCCAACTCCAACTCCATCTCCATCTCCAACTCCAACTCCCACTCCAACTCCAACTCCAACTCCAACTCCAACTCCAACTCCGATTTTAAACATCCGACCAGCAAGAACGCGTGAGCAGTGGAGCTTCCTCTGTAATATCTGTATTGAGAATCACACCAATATGTGTAATCATGTCGGCGAGTAAAGACGTAGATCCGAGTCTCTCCTTTAAAATCGCAGGTCCCCAATGTGGAAATTGTAGAAAATCCATTGCGAAAAACAGCTGTAGGTGTAATACCTGTAATCGAAATTTTCTTCCAGGTTGTGCAGCGAAAATTAAAAAGTGCTGCGAAACGGAAATACCAAAAACGGGTGGTGAAACATCTCCAATGTGCGATCTTGGGAACAAGATCATAAACAGTGAATCAACCCACCAAGATCTTCTCCTTAAGATTATATCTGAGCTGGAAACTAAAAATATTCTACTTGTGGAAAATAACTCTTTGCTGAAGTTTAAAATCAATTCCCTTGAAAAGAAATTGATATCAAAAGAAACCGAAATAAACAGATTAAGTAAAAAACTACATATTGATATTCCAGACAAACGACAGAACAACGACACGTATGCAGCGCGACTAAGAGATGATTCATACTTATCTGAGCGTACTGTTACTGTAGATCCTAAGCGCCTGCCAGCTATGGTGTGTGCCGCGGCCTCGGGAGCGTCAACTTCTGCTCCTACTATCCTTAGCGCTAATAATTCCGCTCAAGAGATCGAAATCCCTATTATTTCAAGAAATCCGGACGTTCTTATCACCTCTGATGAGTATTCTGCCAATGATGGTAATTCTGACTGGAAATTGATTGACCACAAACGAAATCGTAAAGCCCGTAAAGTTCTGGTCACTGGAAGTCATTCTGGGGTATCTGAGGTCGAGGGATTAGATAGGTTGAAAGCCTTCCATGTGTCTAACCTTAGACCAGATACTACAGCTGAAGGTTTGCAGAAATTTCTTAAACGAAATTTCGCCAATGTTATCTGTGAGAAATTAGTGTCCAGGTACCCGGAATCGTACTCTTCTTTCAAGGTGCTACTTCCGAGCTCAGATTATGAAAAGGCACTTGATGGTGCCAACTGGCCTAATAAAGTTAATGTGCACCGGTTTTTTCAACGAGGGAAAGGCAATCAAAATCAATCAAATCGAAACCAGTCGAATCAGACAATAACGTAGATGGGGAGTTAACAAAAGAGCTACGAGGACAATCATCAGTGGTGAAAGTATATAATGAATTAAAGATCTTACAATTAAATTCTCAGTCACTGTCGAATAAAATTGACAGGCTGACATTATTATTTAAGGAAAAATTGCCTGATATCATCAGTATTGCTGAGCATTGGTGCAATATTAACAGTATCTCAACTATGGCCATTCCAGGCTATAAATTGGTTTCATTTTTCTGCAGACCTTCTAGACAGCATGGGCGATATATGCTAGGATTGGACTACATGTAAATGATTTGCGGGTTTCTGATCATTCGCAGGAGTTGGAATGTGAAGTATGTGCAGTGAAGTGCATTTTTGGAAGCATAAAGGTGGGTCTAATCAGTGCCTATCGACCTCCCTCAGGAAATATTCAGATATTCCTGGATAAAATTTCATACACTTTACAACATTGTTCGAGAATTGTCGACCACATTTTCCTTTGTGGAGATCTAAATATTGACTTTCTAAAAAGTAGCTGTAGACTTAGGATGCTTCTCTTGGATTTGCTTGATTGTTTCAATTTAAGTGTAACTAACCTTGAACCAACCAGAGTGTACGTGGACAGAAATGGGCATCTTTCGGCAACAAAAGTTGATTACTTATTAACCTATATTGACCTTAATCTTTGTGATACAAAAGTTATTATAACCCATATTGGTGACCACAAAGCACTATTTTCGAAGTGCAGATTCGCAGATATGTCTGGTTCAAGAGATTCCGATAGGAAAACAAATAAATTATGTAGAAATATTTCATCACACAACCTGTTTGAATTCAGTTCATTAGTATCCGATATATGTTTCGATTTTGTCTTTTCATGTGGTGATGTAGATTTGGCTTACAATTCATTCATGGATATCATTAAATTCTGTTTAGACCAAGCTTGTCCGCTGAGATATCGTACCGTTTCAAATTCATCGAGATTAGGATGGGTAACAACTGAAGTAAAGTCAGCTAGTGTTAACTTAAAGAAATTATATTGGCTCCATATGAATATAAAAAATGAATACTCTTTTGATATGTATAAGAACGCAAAAAAACAATATAAAATGTTACTCCAATCTTCAAAACTAGCATATAATGCAGAGCTCATATCCTCATCCAACAACCAAAGCAGGACAATTTGGAACATTGTAAATCGGGAAACCGGCAGGAAGTCCCGAACTTGGGATCATCACACTAAATTGAATGTTGGGGGAGTTCTAGTGTCTGATGGTATCATTGTGTCTGAGACGTTTGCTGATTATTTTTCATCCATAGCCCGAAAGTGTCTTGAGACTAAATATGGTCAATTTATATCTCTATCATGTACAACTTCATTCCTACACGATCATTCTTTTTTCTTTCATCCAGTTGATGAAAGTGAAGTAACAACAACGATTAAATCACTGAAAAATAAAAAAAGTGTCGGTACGGATTTCATCTCTGTAAAGATCTTGAACTCCATATCTGAGTTAATTGCCAGACCATTTGCCCACATAATAAATCTCTCAGTTACTTCTGGCAGGTTTCCTGAGGTGTTAAAGTGTTCAACTATTATTCCAGTGCATAAGAAGGATGATATGGGCGATGTCTCAAATTATCTCAATTCTCTCTGTTTTCTCCAAGGTTATCGAAAGATTAGTACTAAATCGGATGACCAATTACCTGGATAAGTTCAAATTGTTGACTAGTTGTCAACATGGTTTCAGATTGCAGCGGTCAACACAGACTGCTGCAATTGACTTTTTTGAGTATGTCTATGAGTCATTAGATGAGGGTCTTCATGTGGCAGGACTATTTTTTGATCTTTCCCGTGCTTTTGACTGCATCTCGCTCAAATTTATGGCGCATAAACTATATCATCTTGGCTTCCGTGGAATCTTCTTGGATTGGTTGTGTAGCTACATAACTGATCGTGTTATGTCAGTAAAAATTGGAGACTGTCGGTCTTCTAATCGCACGGTAGAATTGGGTGTTCCCCAGGGCTCGATATTGGGTCCGCTGCTTTTTATTGTTTTTATAAATGATTTACCCGAATATCTGGTCCTAACCCTAACTCATTCGATTGTCTTTGTCGATGACATATCAGTTGCTGTCTCCGCACGGTCGCTTGATGAACTCAAGAGGGTGTGTGAGGCTCTTATAGGCCATTTTGAGAACTGGTGCGGAACTAATGCCCTTATTGTGAACATTGGTAAGACTGAATGTGTTCACTTCGCTTTGAGGACTACCACTATTTGCTCGTTCGACTTGCACCATGGTGCAGAGTCCTTAAGACCTAAGGATGTTGTAAAATTCCTGGGTGTATACATAGATGATAGCCTGAGATGGTGTCATCATGTTGGTCATGTTTGCAAGAAAATGAGCTCTGCTTTTTATGCTATTAGCCGAATAAAAGATACTGTTCCTCAATAAAATTTAATTAGTGTATATTATAGCCTGGTTTACAGCCACATGTCCTACTGTATACTAGTTTGGGGTAACTCCATTGATTTCCATAGAGTCTTGATAACTCAAAAATGCATAATACGCTTAATGTTTGGCCTTCACCCACGTACCTCTTGTCGGCCTGTGTTTGTTGATCACAATTTACTTACTGCGCCATGTATATATACACTGATCAACAATTGCTAGGGATCACTTATGAACTTCTCTTCATTTGAATTTTTTTCAAGTTATCTCGTAAATATCTGTACATTATATATTCTCTAAGGAAAAATTAAGATGTTTTGAGTTGATTATATCAAATTTTTCCTCACTTCATCGGCTCTTGTTCACAAAATCGATTATTATCTGTAGGCTGTTACATGTGGAGTGAAAAGCAATGTGGTATTTGTTATTAAATCTGTTTTTTTCTCTTGTTCAAACACAAAAGGTGACAATAATTGAAGAAATGAGAACAATATTAGCTTATCAGTCATGCCGAGAAGACGTTTGGCTCCTGTGCAACTGGACCAAATCATACGGTGGATACAGGAAGGTTTGTCCCAGCGAGAAGTGTCCCGGCGGTTGAATGTTTCGCAAAGTGTCGTGAGTCGGGCTTGGAATAGGTTCATCCAAAACGACTCAGTAGCTTATGTTCATGGGGGAGGTCAGCAGCGCAGTACAACAGCTGCCCAAGATCGTCTTTTGGTCCTCAATGCTAGGAGAAATCCCACTTACCCGGCGTCGCGGCTCAATAGATCACTGAGAGTTGCAACAGGAGTTCTAATTTCGAACCAGACTGTAAGACGACGACTACATGTTCGTGGTTTGAGAGCACGTAGGAGGTACAACATCCCCGTTTGAATAGGGAACACCGGGTTCATCGACGGCAATGGGCTGAGGAGCACCGCAATTGGACAGTTGAAGATTGGAGCCGATGTTTATTTACGGATGAGTCTAGATTTCGTTTGGTCAACTCCGATGGACGTATTCTTGCTTGGAGGGAAAGAGGTCGAAGGTATGCAGAACAGTTTATGGTACCCACAACAGCTTTTGGCGGAGGTTCTATATGTGTATGGGGAGGCAAGTTATATTATAGTATGAGCAGTATATAATATAGAATCTATGTTTACCTAGAATAGGAAGAGTAGTGTTACAATATTAATTCATACTCAGCATAGTTTACATTTGTGTGAAAATGGTTATAATGTTCATTATTATTCGAGTTGTTAAGACTTCAACATTGTCCTTTCCTCGAGATAATCACAAATAAAGTTTTTAAAAAGCATCGAGTCTTTGTCAAAAACATAAGTGGCGCAGTCGGTAGGATTGTCAAAACGGTTTTTGAGGCCCAAAATTGCCAAAATAAAACACCGGTCGTTTCAACGTTCATTTGACAATCGACAACAAAAACGAACTTGGTCATCGGCAGGCATCGATTGAACAGAAATCGTCAACGTACCACCAGGATCAAGCAGAAGAAAGCATTTGGGTAGAGAAATTATAGATCAGTACGGAGATTCTGTCAACGAATCTGCTGTCTATAATCGTTGTATCTCCCATTGCTGAAGAAAAGAAGAAAGAAAACATCTTTAATGCAGACCTTTGCGTAAGTGTTTTCACATCCTTTTTCTCTCAATTTTCCCAATATTCCAATTTAAATAATTATAGTTATTCGAGTTAAAACCCAAATATTTTTTCTCATTTTCTACATAATAGATAATAAGTAATTTATGAGTAATATCGAAAGAGATAGAAGTCCCCTTAGAAGGTTAGATAGAATAGAAGAAGAAATGGCATTCCCTCAAATGCACAAACATCATATTGATTCGATACCTGAGTTTGACGGTAATCCAGCGACGCTGGCTATTTTCATACAATCCAGTGAGTATTTGATAAATACTTTTACAGATCGTAATAACCCGGCGAACCCACAAAACGAATCCTTATAAGGATCTGAATGGGTTTTAAAAGATATAGTAGTAGTCGGTTCCGATTATACGCCAACAGGAAAGCGCGAGCAGTGGAAATTTCTCAGTTATATCTTTATTGAGAAACACCACGTTGAAAGATCTGTAAAAGGTTCTTGATGGATAGTAAACGATATAATAATACTCGGTTTCGAATATCCAGCCATAAAAAACGCGTACGCAGTGTAACTTCTACAATAATATCTGTATTGTGAATCATGCCACGTTGGAGTTGGAGTTGGAGTTGGAGTTGGAGTTTGATCTGTAGTTGGAGTTGGAGTTGGAGTTGGAGTTGGACTTGGAGTTGGAGTCGGAGTTGGAGTTGGAGTTGGAGTTGGAGTTGGAGTTGGAGTTGGAGTTGGAGTTGGAGTTGGAGTTGGAGTTGGAATGGGATTTGGAGTTGGTGTTGGAGTTGGAGTTGGAGTTGGAGTTGGAGTTGGAGTTGGAGTTGGAGTTGGAGTTGGAGTTGGAGTTGGAGTTGGAGTTGCAGGTGGAGTTGGAGTTGGAGTTGGAGTAGGAGATGGATTAGCTAGTTGGAACACCAACTGCAATTCCAACTCCAACTCTAACTCCAACTCTAACTCCAACTCTAACTCCAACTCCAACTCCAACTCCAACTCCAACTCCAACTCCAACTCCAACTCCAACTCCAACTCCAACTCCAACTCCAACTCCAACTCCAACTCCAACTCCAACTCCAACTCCAACTCCAACTCCAACTCCAACTCCAACTCCAACTCCAACTCCAACTCCAACTCCAACTCCAACTCCAACTCCAACTCCAACTCCAACTCCAACTCCAACTCCAACTCCAACTCCAACTCCAACTCCAACTCCAACTCCAACTCCAACTCCAACTCCAACTCCAACTCCAACTCCAACTCCAACTCCAACTCCAACTCCAACTCCAACTCCAACTCCAACTCCAACTCCAACTCCAACTCCAACTCCAACTCCAACTCCAACTCCAACTCCAACTCCAACTCCAACTCCAACTCCAACTCCAACTCCAACTCCAACTCCAACTCCAACTCCAACTCCAACTCCAACTCCAACTCCAACTCCAACTCCAACTCCAACTCCAACTCCAACTCCAACTCCAACTCCAACTCCAACTCCAACTCCAACTCCAACTCCAACTCCAACTCCAACTCCAACTCCAACTCCAACTCCAACTCCAACTCCAACTCCAACTCCAACTCCAACTCCAACTCCAACTCCAACTCCAACTCCAACTCCAACTACAACTCCAACTCCAACTCCAACTCCAACTCCAACTCCAACTCCAACTCCAACTCCAACTCCAACTCCAACTCCAACTCCAACTCCAACTCCAACTCCAACTCCAACTCCAACTCCAACTCCAACTCCAACTCCAACTCCAACTCCAACTCCAACTCCAACTCCAACTCCACCTTCAAATCCAACTCCAAGTCCAAGTCCAAGTCCAAGTCCAACTCCAACTCCAACTCCAACTCCAACTCCAACTCCAACTCCAACTCCAACTCCAACTCCAACTCCAACTCCAACTCCAACTCCAACTCCAACTCCAACTCCAACTCCAACTCCAACTCCAAGTCCAACTTCAACTCCAACTCGAACTCCAACTCCAACTCCAACTCCAACTCCAACTCCAACTCCAACTCCAACTCCAACTCCAACTACAATTCCAATTCCAACTCCAACTCCAACTCCAACTCCAGCTCCAACTCCAACTCCAACTCCAACTCCAACTCCAACTCCAACTCCAACTCCAACTCCAACTCCATCTCCATCTCCAACTCCAACTCCCACTCCAACTCCAACTCCAACTCCAACTCCAACTCCGATTTTAAACATCCGACCAGCAAGAACGCGTGAGCAGTGGAGCTTCCTCTGTAATATCTGTATTGAGAATCACACCAATATGTGTAATCATGTCGGCGAGTAAAGACGTAGATCCGAGTCTCTCCTTTAAAATCGCAGGTCCCCAATGTGGAAATTGTAGAAAATCCATTGCGAAAAACAGCTGTAGGTGTAATACCTGTAATCGAAATTTTCTTCCAGGTTGTGCAGCGAAAATTAAAAAGTGCTGCGAAACGGAAATACCAAAAACGGGTGGTGAAACATCTCCAATGTGCGATCTTGGGAACAAGATCATAAACAGTGAATCAACCCACCAAGATCTTCTCCTTAAGATTATATCTGAGCTGGAAACTAAAAATATTCTACTTGTGGAAAATAACTCTTTGCTGAAGTTTAAAATCAATTCCCTTGAAAAGAAATTGATATCAAAAGAAACCGAAATAAACAGATTAAGTAAAAAACTACATATTGATATTCCAGACAAACGACAGAACAACGACACGTATGCAGCGCGACTAAGAGATGATTCATACTTATCTGAGCGTACTGTTACTGTAGATCCTAAGCGCCTGCCAGCTATGGTGTGTGCCGCGGCCTCGGGAGCGTCAACTTCTGCTCCTACTATCCTTAGCGCTAATAATTCCGCTCAAGAGATCGAAATCCCTATTATTTCAAGAAATCCGGACGTTCGTATCACCTCTGATGAGTATTCTGCCAATGATGGTAATTCTGACTGGAAATTGATTGACCACAAACGAAATCGTAAAGCCCGTAAAGTTCTGGTCACTGGAAGTCATTCTGGGGTATCTGAGGTCGAGGGATTAGATAGGTTGAAAGCCTTCCATGTGTCTAACCTTAGACCAGATACTACAGCTGAAGGTTTGCAGAAATTTCTTAAACGAAATTTCGCCAATGTTATCTGTGAGAAATTAGTGTCCAGGTACCCGGAATCGTACTCTTCTTTCAAGGTGCTACTTCCGAGCTCAGATTATGAAAAGGCACTTGATGGTGCCAACTGGCCTAATAAAGTTAATGTGCACCGGTTTTTTCAACGAGGGAAAGGGAATCAAAATCAATCAAATCGAAACCAGTCGAATCAGACAATAACGTAGATGGGGAGTTAACAAAAGAGCTACGAGGACAATCATCAGTGGTGAAAGTATATAATGAATTAAAGATCTTACAATTAAATTCTCAGTCACTGTCGAATAAAATTGACAGGCTGACATTATTATTTAAGGAAAAATTGCCTGATATCATCAGTATTGCTGAGCATTGGTGCAATATTAACAGTATCTCAACTATGGCCATTCCAGGCTATAAATTGGTTTCATTTTTCTGCAGACCTTCTAGACAGCATGGGGGTACGGCGATATATGCTAGGATTGGACTACATGTAAATGATTTGCGGGTTTCTGATCATTCGCAGGAGATGGAATGTGAAGTATGTGCAGTGAAGTGCATTTTTGGAAGCATAAAGGTGGGTCTAATCATTGCCTATCGACCTCCCTCAGGAAATATTCAGATATTCCTGGATAAAATTTCATACACTTTACAACATTGTTCGAGAATTGTCGACCACATTTTCCTTTGTGGAGATCTAAATATTGACTTTCTAAAAAGTAGCTGTAGACTTAGGATGCTTCTCTTGGATTTGCTTGATTGTTTCAATTTAAGTGTAACTAACCTTGAACCAACCAGAGTGTACGTGGACAGAAATGGGCATCTTTCGGCAACAAAATTTGATTACTTATTAACCTATATTGACCTTAATCTTTGTGATACAAAAGTTATTATAACCCATATTGGTGACCACAAAGCACTATTTTCGAAGTGCAGATTCGCAGATATGTCTGGTTCAAGAGATTCCGATAGGAAAACAAATAAATTATGTAGAAATATTTCATCACACAACCTGTTTGAATTCAGTTCATTAGTATCCGATATATGTTTCGATTTTGTCTTTTAATGTGGTGATGTAGATTTGGCTTACAATTCATTCATGGATATCATTAAATTCTGTTTAGACCAAGCTTGTCCGCTGAGATATCGTACCGTTTCAAATTCATCGAGATTAGGATGGGTAACAACTGAAGTAAAGTCAGCTAGTGTTAACTTAAAGAAATTATATTGGCTCCATATGAATATAAAAAATGAATACTCTTTTGATATGTATAAGAACGCAAAAAAACAATATAAAATGTTACTCCAATCTTCAAAACTAGCATATAATGCAGAGCTCATATCCTCATCCAACAACCAAAGCAGGACAATTTGGAACATTGTAAATCGGGAAACCGGCAGGAAGTCCCGAACTTGGGATCATCACACTAAATTGAATGTTGGGGGAGTTCTAGTGTCTGATGGTATCATTGTGTCTGAGACGTTTGCTGATTATTTTTCATCCATAGCCCGAAAGTGTCTTGAGACTAAATATGGTCAATTTATATCTCTATCATGTACAACTTCATTCCTACACGATCATTCTTTTTTCTTTCATCCAGTTGATGAAAGTGAAGTAACAACAACGATTAAATCACTGAAAAATAAAAAAAGTGTCGGTACGGATTTCATCTCTGTAAAGATCTTGAACTCCATATCTGAGTTAATTGCCAGACCATTTGCCCACATAATAAATCTCTCAGTTACTTCTGGCAGGTTTCCTGAGGTGTTAAAGTGTTCAACTATTATTCCAGTGCATAAGAAGGATGATATGGGCGATGTCTCAAATTATCTCAATTCTCTCTGTTTTCTCCAAGGTTATCGAAAGATTAGTACTAAATCGGATGACCAATTACCTGGATAAGTTCAAATTGTTGACTAGTTGTCAACATGGTTTCAGATTGCAGCGGTCGACACAGACTGCTGCAATTGACTTTTTTGAGTATGTCTATGAGTCATTAGATGAGGGTCTTCATGTGGCAGGACTATTTTTTGATCTTTCCCGTGCTTTTGACTGCATCTCGCTCAAATTTATGGCGCATAAACTATATCATCTTGGCTTCCGTGGAATCTTCTTGGATTGGTTGTGTAGCTACATAACTGATCGTGTTATGTCAGTAAAAATTGGAGACTGTCGGTCTTCTAATCGCACGGTAGAATTGGGTGTTCCCCAGGGCTCGATATTGGGTCCGCTGCTTTTTATTGTTTTTATAAATGATTTACCCGAATATCTGGTCCTAACCCTAACTCATTCGATCGTCTTTGTCGATGACATATCAGTTGCTGTCTCCGCACGGTCGCTTGATGAACTCAAGAGGGTGTGTGAGGCTCTTATAGGCCATTTTGAGAACTGGTGCGGAACTAATGCCCTTATTGTGAACATTGGTAAGACTGAATGTGTTCACTTCGCTTTGAGGACTACCACTATTTGCTCGTTCGACTTGCACCATGGTGCAGAGTCCTTAAGACCTAAGGATGTTGTAAAATTCCTGGGTGTATACATAGATGATAGCCTGAGATGGTGTCATCATGTTGGTCATGTTTGCAAGAAAATGAGCTCTGCTTTTTATGCTATTAGCCGAATAAAAGATACTGTTCCTCAATAAAATTTAATTAGTGTATATTATAGCCTGGTTTACAGCCACATGTCCTACTGTATACTAGTTTGGGGTAACTCCATTGATTTCCATAGAGTCTTGATAACTCAAAAATGCATAATACGCTTAATGTTTGGCCTTCACCCACGTACCTCTTGTCGGCCTGTGTTTGTTGATCACAATTTACTTACTGCGCCATGTATATATACACTGATCAACAATTGCTAGGGATCACTTATGAACTTCTCTTCATTTGAATTTTTTTCAAGTTATCTCGTAAATATCTGTACATTATATGTTCTCTAAGGAAAAATTAAGATGTTTTGAGTTGATTATATCAAATTTTTCCTCACTTCATCGGCTCTTGTTCACAAAATCGATTATTATCTGTAGGCTGTTACATGTGGAGTGAAAAGCAATGTGGTATTTGTTATTAAATCTGTTTTTTTCTCTTGTTCAAACACAAAAGGTGACAATAATTGAAGAAATGAGAACAATATTAGCTTATCAGTCATGCCGAGAAGACGTTTGGCTCCTGTGCAACTGGACCAAATCATACGGTGGATACAGGAAGGTTTGTCCCAGCGAGAAGTGTCCCGGCGGTTGAATGTTTCGCAAAGTGTCGTGAGTCGGGCTTGGAATAGGTTCATCCAAGACGACTCAGTAGCTTATGTTCATGGGGGAGGTCAGCAGCGCAGTACAACAGCTGCCCAAGATCGTCTTTTGGTCCTCAATGCTAGGAGAAATCCCACTTACCCGGCGTCGCGGCTCAATAGATCACTGAGAGTTGCAACAGGAGTTCTAATTTCGAACCAGACTGTAAGACGACGACTACATGTTCGTGGTTTGAGAGCACGTAGGAGGTACAACATCCCCGTTTGAATAGGGAACACCGGGTTCATCGATGGCAATGGGCTGAGGAGCACCGCAATTGGACAGTTGAAGATTGGAGCCGATGTTTATTTACGGATGAGTCTAGATTTCGTTTGGTCAACTCCGATGGACGTATTCTTGCTTGGAGGGAAAGAGGTCGAAGGTATGCAGAACAGTTTTTGGTACCCACAACAGCTTTTGGCGGAGGTTCTATATGTGTATGGGGAGGCAAGTTATATTATAGTATGAGCAGTATATAATATAGAATCTATGTTTACCTAGAATAGGAAGAGTAGTGTTACAATATTAATTCATACTCAGCATAGTTTACATTTGTGTGAAAATGGTTATAATGTTCATTATTATTCGAGTTGTTAAGACTTCAACATTGTCCTTTCCTCGAGATAATCACAAATAAAGTTTTTAAAAAGCATCGAGTCTTTGTCAAAAACATAAGTGGCGCAGTCGGTAGGATTGTCAAAACGGTTTTTGAGGCCCAAAATTGCCAAAATAAAACACCGGTCGTTTCAACGTTCATTTGACAATCGACAACAAAAACGAACTTGGTCATCGGCAGGCATCGATTGAACAGAAATCGTCAACGTACCACCAGGATCAAGCAGAAGAAAGCTTTTGGGTAGAGAAATTATAGATCAGTACGGAGATTCTGTCAACGAATCTGCTGTCTATAATCGTTGTATCTCCCATTGCTGAAGAAAAGAAGAAAGAAAACATCTTTAATGCAGACCTTTGCGTAAGTGTTTTCACATCCTTTTTCTCTCAATTTTCCCAATATTCCAATTTAAATAATTATAGTTATTCGAGTTAAAACCCAAATATTTTTTCTCATTTTCTACATAATAGATAATAAGTAATTTATGAGTAATATCGAAAGAGATAGAAGTCCCCTTAGAAGGTTAGATAGAATAGAAGAAGAAATGGCATTCCCTCAAATGCACAAACATCATATTGATTCGATACCTGAGTTTGACGGTAATCCAGCGACGCTGGCTATTTTCATACAATCCAGTGAGTATTTGATAAATACTTTTACAGATCGTAATAACCCGGCGAACCCACAAAACGAATCCTTATAAGGATCTGAATGGGTTTTAAAAGATATAGTAGTAGTCGGTTCCGATTATACGCCAACAGGAAAGCGCGAGCAGTGGAAATTTCTCAGTTATATCTTTATTGAGAAACACCACGTTGAAAGATCTGTAAAAGGTTCTTGATGGATAGTAAACGATATAATAATACTCGGTTTCGAATATCCAGCCATAAAAAACGCGTACGCAGTGTAACTTCTACAATAATATCTGTATTGTGAATCATGCCACGTTGGAGTTGGAGTTGGAGTTGGAGTTGGAGTTGGAGTTTGATTTGTAGTTGGAGTTGGAGTTGGAGTTGGAGTTGGACTTGGAGTTGGAGTCGGAGTTGGAGTTGGAGTTGGAGTTGGAGTTGGAGTTGGAGTTGGAGTTGGAGTTGGAGTTGGAGTTGGAGTTGGAGTTGGAGTTGGAGTTGGAGTTGGAGTTGGAGTTGGAGTTGGAGTTGGAGTTGGAATGGGATTTGGAGTTGGTGTTGGAGTTGGAGTTGGAGTTGGAGTTGGAGTTGGAGTTGGAGTTGGAGTTGGAGTTGGAGTTGGAGTTGGAGTTGGAGTTGCAGGTGGAGTTGGAGTTGGAGTTGGAGTAGGAGATGGATTAGCTAGTTGGAACACCAACTGCAATTCCAACTCCAACTCCAACTCTAACTCCAACTCTAACTCCAACTCTAACTCCAACTCCAACTCCAACTCCAACTCCAACTCCAACTCCAACTCCAACTCCAACTCCAACTCCAACTCCAACTCCAACTCCAACTCCAACTCCAACTCCAACTCCAACTCCAACTCCAACTCCAACTCCAACTCACACTCCCACTCCCAACTCCAACTCCAACTCCAACTCCAACTCCACCCAACTCCAACTCCCCAACACCACCCACTCCCACTCCCAACTCCAACACCCACCCCACCCACCCAACTCCAACTCCACTCCCAACTCCAACTCCAACTCCAACTCCACTCCAACCTCCAACCACCACCCAACTCCAACTCCAACTCCAACCAACTCCAACTCCAACTCCAACTCCAACTCCAACTCCAACTCCAACTCCAACTCCAACTCCAACTCCAACTCCAACTCCAACTCCAACTCCAACTCCAACTCCAACTCCAACTCCAACTCCAACTCCAACTCCAACTCCAACTCCAACTCCAACTCCAACTCCAACTCCAACTCCAACTCCAACTCCAACTCCAACTCCAACTCCAACTCCAACTCCAACTCCAACTCCAACTCCAACTCCAACTCCAACTCCAACTCCAACTCCAACTCCAACTCCAACTCCAACTCCAACTCCAACTCCAACTCCAACTCCAACTCCAACTCCAACTCCAACTCCAACTCCAACTCCAACTCCAACTCCAACTCCAACTCCAACTCCAACTCCAACTCCAACTCCAACTCCAACTCCAACTCCAACTCCAACTCCAACTCCAACTCCAACTCCAACTCCAACTCCAACTCCAACTCCAACTCCAACTCCAACTCCAACTCCAACTCCAACTCCAACTCCAACTCCAACTCCAACTCCAACTCCAACTCCAACTCCAACTCCAACTCCAAGTCCAACTTCAACTCCAACTCGAACTCCAACTCCAACTCCAACTCCAACTCCAACTCCAACTCCAACTCCAACTCCAACTCCAACTCCAACTCCAACTCCAACTCCAACTACAATTCCAATTCCAACTCCAACTCCAACTCCAACTCCAGCTCCAACTCCAACTCCAACTCCAACTCCAACTCCAACTCCAACTCCATCTCCATCTCCAACTCCAACTCCCACTCCAACTCCAACTCCAACTCCAACTCCAACTCCAACTCCGATTTTAAACATCCGACCAGCAAGAACGCGTGAGCAGTGGAGCTTCCTCTGTAATATCTGTATTGAGAATCACACCAATATGTGTAATCATGTCGGCGAGTAAAGACGTAGATCCGAGTCTCTCCTTTAAAATCGCAGGTCCCCAATGTGGAAATTGTAGAAAATCCATTGCGAAAAACAGCTGTAGGTGTAATACCTGTAATCGAAATTTTCTTCCAGGTTGTGCAGCGAAAATTAAAAAGTGCTGCGAAACGGAAATACCAAAAACGGGTGGTGAAACATCTCCAATGTGCGATCTTGGGAACAAGATCATAAACAGTGAATCAACCCACCAAGATCTTCTCCTTAAGATTATATCTGAGCTGGAAACTAAAAATATTCTACTTGTGGAAAATAACTCTTTGCTGAAGTTTAAAATCAATTCCCTTGAAAAGAAATTGATATCAAAAGAAACCGAAATAAACAGATTAAGTAAAAAACTACATATTGATATTCCAGACAAACGACAGAACAACGACACGTATGCAGCGCGACTAAGAGATGATTCATACTTATCTGAGCGTACTGTTACTGTAGATCCTAAGCGCCTGCCAGCTATGGTGTGTGCCGCGGCCTCGGGAGCGTCAACTTCTGCTCCTACTATCCTTAGCGCTAATAATTCCGCTCAAGAGATCGAAATCCCTATTATTTCAAGAAATCCGGACGTTCGTATCACCTCTGATGAGTATTCTGCCAATGATGGTAATTCTGACTGGAAATTGATTGACCACAAACGAAATCGTAAAGCCCGTAAAGTTCTGGTCACTGGAAGTCATTCTGGGGTATCTGAGGTCGAGGGATTAGATAGGTTGAAAGCCTTCCATGTGTCTAACCTTAGACCAGATACTACAGCTGAAGGTTTGCAGAAATTTCTTAAACGAAATTTCGCCAATGTTATCTGTGAGAAATTAGTGTCCAGGTACCCGGAATCGTACTCTTCTTTCAAGGTGCTACTTCCGAGCTCAGATTATGAAAAGGCACTTGATGGTGCCAACTGGCCTAATAAAGTTAATGTGCACCTGTTTTTTCAACGAGGGAAAGGCAATCAAAATCAATCAAATCGAAACCAGTCGAATCAGACAATAACGTAGATGGGGAGTTAACAAAAGAGCTACGAGGACAATCATCAGTGGTGAAAGTATATAATGAATTAAAGATCTTACAATTAAATTCTCAGTCACTGTCGAATAAAATTGACAGGCTGACATTATTATTTAAGGAAAAATTGCCTGATATCATCAGTATTGCTGAGCATTGGTGCAATATTAACAGTATCTCAACTATGGCCATTCCAGGCTATAAATTGGTTTCATTTTTCTGCAGACCTTCTAGACAGCATGGGGGTACGGCGATATATGCTAGGATTGGACTACATGTAAATGATTTGCGGGTTTCTGATCATTCGCAGGAGATGGAATGTGAAGTATGTGCTGTGAAGTGCATTTTTGGAAGCATAAAGGTGGGTCTAATCAGTGCCTATCGACCTCCCTCAGGAAATATTCAGATATTCCTGGATAAAATTTCATACACTTTACAACATTGTTCGAGAATTGTCGACCACATTTTCCTTTGTGGAGATCTAAATATTGACTTTCTAAAAAGTAGCTGTAGACTTAGGATGCTTCTCTTGGATTTGCTTGATTGTTTCAATTTAAGTGTAACTAACCTTGAACCAACCAGAGTGTACGTGGACAGAAATGGGCATCTTTCGGCAACAAAAGTTGATTACTTATTAACCTATATTGACCTTAATCTTTGTGATACAAAAGTTATTATAACCCATATTGGTGACCACAAAGCACTATTTTCGAAGTGCAGATTCGCAGATATGTCTGGTTCAAGAGATTCCGATAGGAAAACAAATAAATTATGTAGAAATATTTCATCACACAACCTGTTTGAATTCAGTTCATTAGTATCCGATATATGTTTCGATTTTGTCTTTTCATGTGGTGATGTAGATTTGGCTTACAATTCATTCATGGATATCATTAAATTCTGTTTAGACCAAGCTTGTCCGCTGAGATATCGTACCGTTTCAAATTCATCGAGATTAGGATGGGTAACAACTGAAGTAAAGTCAGCTAGTGTTAACTTAAAGAAATTATATTGGCTCCATATGAATATAAAAAATGAATACTCTTTTGATATGTATAAGAACGCAAAAAAACAATATAAAATGTTACTCCAATCTTCAAAACTAGCATATAATGCAGAGCTCATATCCTCATCCAACAACCAAAGCAGGACAATTTGGAACATTGTAAATCGGGAAACCGGCAGGAAGTCCCGAACTTGAGATCATCACACTAAATTGAATGTTGGGGGAGTTCTAGTGTCTGATGGTATCATTGTGTCTGAGACGTTTGCTGATTATTTTTCATCCATAGCCCGAAAGTGTCTTGAGACTAAATATGGTCAATTTATATCTCTATCATGTACAACTTCATTCCTACACGATCATTCTTTTTTCTTTCATCCAGTTGATGAAAGTGAAGTAACAACAACGATTAAATCACTGAAAAATAAAAAAAGTGTCGGTACGGATTTCATCTCTGTAAAGATCTTGAACTCCATATCTGAGTTAATTGCCAGACCATTTGCCCACATAATAAATCTCTCAGTTACTTCTGGCAGGTTTCCTGAGGTGTTAAAGTGTTCAACTATTATTCCAGTGCATAAGAAGGATGATATGGGCGATGTCTCAAATTATCTCAATTCTCTCTGTTTTCTCCAAGGTTATCGAAAGATTAGTACTAAATCGGATGACCAATTACCTGGATAAGTTCAAATTGTTGACTAGTTGTCAACATGGTTTCAGATTGCAGCGGTCGACACAGACTGCTGCAATTGACTTTTTTGAGTATGTCTATGAGTCATTAGATGAGGGTCTTCATGTGGCAGGACTATTTGTTGATCTTTCCCATGCTTTTGACTGCATCTCGCTCAAATTTATGGCGCATAAACTATATCATCTTGGCTTCCGTGGAATCTTCTTGGATTGGTTGTGTAGCTACATAACTGATCGTGTTATGTCAGTAAAAATTGGAGACTGTCGGTCTTCTAATCGCACGGTAGAATTGGGTGTTCCCCAGGGCTCGATATTGGGTCCGCTGCTTTTTATTGTTTTTATAAATGATTTACCCGAATATCTGGTCCTAACCCTAACTCATTCGATCGTCTTTGTCGATGACATATCAGTTGCTGTCTCCGCACGGTCGCTTGATGAACTCAAGAGGGTGTGTGAGGCTCTTATAGGCCATTTTGAGAACTGGTGCGGAACTAATGCCCTTATTGTGAACATTGGTAAGACTGAATGTGTTCACTTCGCTTTGAGGACTACCACTATTTGCTCGTTCGACTTGCACCATGGTGCAGAGTCCTTAAGACCTAAGGATGTTGTAAAATTCCTGGGTGTATACATAGATGATAGCCTGAGATGGTGTCATCATGTTGGTCATGTTTGCAAGAAAATGAGCTCTGCTTTTTATGCTATTAGCCGAATAAAAGATACTGTTCCTCAATAAAATTTAATTAGTGTATATTATAGCCTGGTTTACAGCCACATGTCCTACTGTATACTAGTTTGGGGTAACTCCATTGATTTCCATAGAGTCTTGATATCTCAAAAATGCATAATACGCTTAATGTTTGGCCTTCACCCACGTACCTCTTGTCGGCCTGTGTTTGTTGATCACAATTTACTTACTGCGCCATGTATATATACACTGATCAACAATTGCTAGGGATCACTTATGAACTTCTCTTCATTTGAATTTTTTTCAAGTTATCTCGTAAATATCTGTACATTATTTGTTCTCTAAGGAAAAATTAAGATGTTTTGAGTTGATTATATCAAATTTTTCCTCACTTCATCGGCTCTTGTTCACAAAATCGATTATTATCTGTAGGCTGTTACATGTGGAGTGAAAAGCAATGTGGTATTTGTTATTAAATCTGTTTTTTTTCTCTTGTTCAAACACAAAAGGTGACAATAATTGAAGAAATGAGAACAATATTAGCTTATCAGTCATGCCGAGAAGACGTTTGGCTCCTGTGCAACTGGACCAAATCATACGGTGGATACAGGAAGGTTTGTCCCAGCGAGAAGTGTCCCGGCGGTTGAATGTTTCGCAAAGTGTCGTGAGTCGGGCTTGGAATAGGTTCATCCAAAACGACTCAGTAGCTTATGTTCATGGGGGAGGTCAGCAGCGCAGTACAACAGCTGCCCAAGATCGTCTCTTGGTCCTCAATGCTAGGAGAAATCCCACTTACCCGGCGTCGCGGCTCAATAGATCACTGAGAGTTGCAACAGGAGTTCTAATTTCGAACCAGACTGTAAGACGACGACTACATGTTCGTGGTTTGAGAGCACGTAGGAGGTACAACATCCCCGTTTGAATAGGGAACACCGGGTTCATCGACGGCAATGGGCTGAGGAGCACCGCAATTGGACAGTTGAAGATTGGAGCCGATGTTTATTTACGGATGAGTCTAGATTTCGTTTGGTCAACTCCGATGGACGTATTCTTGCTTGGAGGGAAAGAGGTCGAAGGTATGCAGAACAGTTTATGGTACCCACAACAGCTTTTGGCGGAGGTTCTATATGTGTATGGGGAGGCAAGTTATATTATAGTATGAGCAGTATATAATATAGAATCTATGTTTACCTAGAATAGGAAGAGTAGTGTTACAATATTAATTCATACTCAGCATAGTTTACATTTGTGTGAAAATGGTTATAATGTTCATTATTATTCGAGTTGTTAAGACTTCAACATTGTCCTTTCCTCGAGATAATCACAAATAAAGTTTTTAAAAAGCATCGAGTCTTTGTCAAAAACATAAGTGGCGCAGTCGGTAGGATTGTCAAAACGGTTTTTGAGGCCCAAAATTGCCAAAATAAAACACCGGTCGTTTCAACGTTCATTTGACAATCGACAACAAAAACGAACTTGGTCATCGGCAGGCATCGATTGAACAGAAATCGTCAACGTACCACCAGGATCAAGCAGAAGAAAGCTTTTGGGTAGAGAAATTATAGATCAGTACGGAGATTCTGTCAACGAATCTGCTGTCTATAATCGTTGTATCTCCCATTGCTGAAGAAAAGAAGAAAGAAAACATCTTTAATGCAGACCTTTGCGTAAGTGTTTTCACATCCTTTTTCTCTCAATTTTCCCAATATTCCAATTTAAATAATTATAGTTATTCGAGTTAAAACCCAAATATTTTTTCTCATTTTCTACATAATAGATAATAAGTAATTTATGAGTAATATCGAAAGAGATAGAAGTCCCCTTAGAAGGTTAGATAGAATAGAAGAAGAAATGGCATTCCCTCAAATGCACAAACATCATATTGATTCGATACCTGAGTTTGACGGTAATCCAGCGACGCTGGCTATTTTCATACAATCCAGTGAGTATTTGATGAATACTTTTACAGATCGTAATAACCCGGCGAACCCACAAAACGAATTTTTGTTGAGAGCCATATTAGGAAAATTAAAAGGTAGAGCTTTAAATTTAGTAGGTAGTAGAGGTATTTTAAGTAATTGGTTGTCTGTGAAAAATTTACTTCTCCAATTTTTCTCAGACCAGCGTGACGAAAATTGTTTAGTAAGTGATTTACTCCATTTGAAACAATACAGAAATGAAAACCCCATTAATTTCGGAAATATGTAGATGTCAGGACCTATTGAGTCTACTATTAACAAAAGTCCAATTGACAGAACAAAATTTAGAAACTAGACGAATAAAAATCCATTTATATGAAAACCAAGCACTAAATGCATTTCTCAGAGGCCTTAATTCAAATTTAGCCATAAGATTGAGAAATCCTGTTAATTTGGAACAAGCTATAGGATTCGCTATTCAAGAAGAAAACTTTGCGTATGCAAAATATAATCTTAATCGCGGTACAAGTAATTATCCGAATAGAAACATAAGTACATCACCTAGACCTATAACGTATCAAGTTAGTCCGGCAGCACAACCGCCTATCGTATATCCATCATTTCCTAGAAATCAGAGTGCGACCAACACAGTACCAGTGTTTAATCAGGCTAGACAACCGCCTTATCAAAATAAATTTGTAAACGCGTGTCCAACAAATTCTTTCCCGAATAGATCTCAAGGAATGAGTCTAAACAAGCCTAATTTCCTTATAAATCAATCAAAAATGAACCAATGGACACATCTTCATCAAACACGAGACGTACAATGAAACCCCAAAATTATTTCCAACCAAGCAATCAATCCGCAAAATTCGTTTCCGAGGAATTATTTCAACAAAATGTAGATGAGGAACCTAATTTCGATTACCAAAATTATATTGAACAAGAGCATGAGGAATATCATAATTATTATAATGAAAACGACACTTATTCCTCAGAATATTATACAGAGGAACCGTTTGAAACAAGTGAATGTCCAGAAAATTTTCATTTAGTCACATTGTCGAAAAACCACCCTTGATAAATCTCACGAACATTAATAACTCCACATTACCGTTTATTAGAATTCCCGGAGTTGAATTAAAATTTTTGATAGATACAGGTAGCTCAAAAACAATCATCAGTCCCCGAATAGTCCAAAAATATTACTATAACTTCATTAAGTACATGCCATTCAAAATAAAAACAGCCCATCAAACTACATTCCATAAATATATTGCACGTATCCCACTTCCAAAAATTTTTAAAGTAAATGATCATTTCGACTTCCACATTTTTGAATTTAATTCAGAATATGACGGATTGATAGGAATGGATTTATTGAGACACTTAGGTGCTAATATCGATTTGAAGAAGAATGTCTTATATACTAAAACTGGACCTATTCCTATTTATTTTAAACAAGTACCGAATTATTCATACAATTTGCCACCCAGATCACAACGTGTGATAAAAGTACCTGTACAGTGTAATTCTCTTAATCATGGCATGATCGAGTATATCCAAATCTCAAAAGGAATTGAAATACCACAATGTCTTGTAAATATTCAAAATCAAGAAGCTTTAGTTACGGTGATTAATAGTAACGAAATTTCAAGTCATATAGAAATTAATCCACTCCCTATATTAGAAGTTAATTTAGAAGAAATACATAATGCAAACGATAGTTCTTTAAGTTTGTATGATCGTACTAGGGATAATTTTCTCAAAGAAAATCCGAAAAACCTACGATTGGAACATCTAAACATAGAAGAAAAAACGGCAATCCGAAAACTTTGTTATGAGTATAGAGACATATTTCATTGCTCTAAAATACCACTTAGCTTCACGAACGAAGTAAAACATGAGATTCGCACTACGGACGAGATTCCCATATTCAAAAAGGCCTACAGGGTACCCGAAGCTCAACAAACAGAGATTAAAAAACAAGTGGATGAACTTTTGAAGGATGACATCATCCAACCCTCCAACAGCCCATGGAGCAGTCCAGTGATTATAGTACCAAAAAAAGTAGACGCATCTGGAGAGAGAAAATATCGATTATGCGTCGACTATAGATTATTAAATCAAAAGTGTATCGATGATCAATACCCTCTTCCAAATATCACAGAAATTTTAGACAAATTAGGGAAATGTAAGTACTTCTCTACATTGGATCTGGCATCAGGCTACCACCAAATAGAAATGCATTCAAGAGATATACCTAAAACAGCATTTTCTACACCTAGAGGTCACTACGAATATAAAAGGCTTCCTTTTGGACTCAAAAACGCCCCTCGTACCTTCGAAAGAGTCATGGATAATATCCTAAGAGGAATCATGAATGAAGCTTGTGTAGTTTATCTGGATGATATTGTAATTTTCTCAACATCTTTAGAAGAACATCTAGAGAAACTTCGAAAAGTTTTTGACCGCCTCAGATCAGCAAATCTTAAAATACAAATGGACAAATCCGAATTCCTAAAGAAAGAAGTGCAGTTTCTTGGACACATTATTACACCTGAGGGATTGAAACCAAATCCTGGAAAAATAGAGGCTGTTATGCAATATCCTATTCCAAAAACTGTGACAGAGCTTAAAGCTTTTCTTGGACTCACAGGGTACTACCGTAAATTTATAAAGGACTACGCAGCAATTACTAAACCTCTAACAAATTGTTTAAAAAAAGGAAAGAAAATAGTACACTCAAAGGAATTCGTGGACGCAGTAAATAAATGTAAGGAAATTTTGATGAACCCACCACTCTTACAGTATCCAGACTTCAACCAAAACTTTATTGTAACAGCTGATGCTTCTAATTATGCAATAGGTGCAATTTTGTCACAAGGTAAAATTGGTTCCGATCGACCAATATGTTATGCATCTCGAACGCTCAATCAATCAGAAGAACGATACAGTACAATAGAAAAGGAATTATTGGCAGTGATTTATGCGGTAAAATATTTCCGTCCATACTTATATGGTAGAAAATTTACCATCTATACGGATCACCGACCACTCGTATGGCTAGCGAAATTGAAAGAACCTAATTCCAAACTGCAGCGATGGAAAATTCGACTAGAAGAGTACGATTACGAATTGGTTTATAGAAAAGGCTCCATTAATACAAATGCAGATGCCTTATCTAGAATTCAGATTAATCCAATAGATTCGGAATCACTAACCCCCAATATCGATCAACAGGAACTTGACCAACTATTAGAAGATGCCATTCAAGCTGAAGTTTCAGAAGAGGAAGTACAAAAAATTATTCAGGAACTAAATCAGGAAAATCAGGAAAAACAAACTAAGAAGAAGTCCAAACACCCAGGCAAAAAACGTAAAGGTAAACAACAGCCGGAATCGAGCAAGAACGCACAGCCTGTATCGCAAGATGCACTAGAGGACAACGAATTCGATGATCTATCTACTCACACGGAAGATACGACACAAGAACAATATCCTAGTATTAGAATATCATCCGACGTTATTGACTCAAAACCAAATCAATTTTTCATCAAGGAAGTATATAGAAACCCAAAACCTGTTAGAAAAGAAACACTAGGAAAAATAACTCGATACTTCGTGGAAATATGTAAAGATAACAATGAGAGTGAGATTAAGAAATTCCTGAAAGAATTCACTGCAGATAAAAAGCGGTATTATATGCATTTTTCGTCGGAAAACATTTTTAAAACATTCAGCAAGATATCAAATAAACTGTTCAACAGAGACGGACCCGATCTAGTTTATTGCACCGAACGTCGAGAATTGCTAACAGAACCTGACTTAATTAACGACGCAATTCAACAACAACATGAAGGAAAAATAAACCACCGAGGAGTTAACGAAACTATTAAACAGCTTCAAAGGAAATACTATTTTCCGCTCATGCAGGAACATGTGGCGAACTATATAGCAAATTGCGAAACCTGTAAAAAACATAAATACGAAAGACACCCACCAAAAATTAGTATGATGTTAACAGACACCCCAAATAAACCCTTCGAAAAAATTCAAATTGATATTTATACACTTGAAAATACAAAATTTCTTACCGTAGTAGACGCATTTACAAAATTAGGTCAAGCAATCGAAATTAAATCGAAAAATTCAATTGACATATTTCACGCATTACTAGAATACTTTCGTTTTTATGGAACACCAAATACAATTAGTTCAGATCAAGGAATGGAATTTTTCGGTCATGTCGTAAGGGAGTTGTTAGAAACTCATAAAATAAAAATTCATTTTACAACGGCTCACCATCCGGAATCAGACGGAATCATAGAAAGATTTCACTCTACAATAGCTGAACATATTAGAATTTTGAGATCAACATCGAAAGAACCTATAAGTATTCTTATGAAATATGCAATATTAGCCTACAACAATTCAATTCACTCAACAACTGATTTAACTCCGTTAGAACTTACTTTTGGTCACACAAGTTTAAAAGACCCTTTAGATATTTTATATGATAAGCAAATGTACAGTAATTATCTTCAAAAACATGAAGAACAGTTATCTTTAGTATATGATAGAGTTCAGGAACGGCTAGAAAATAGAAAAGAAAAGTTGGTCGAGAAAATAAATCAACAAGTTAAAAATCCTTTCTTAGTAGGTCAAACTGTGTATGAAAAAAGTTACAAATATGCTCGTAACAAAACTGGAGAAAAATTCAGTGGCCCATTCAGAATTACGAAATTACTACCAGGAAATAAAGCACTTATACAAAAACCTGAAGGTAATAAATCAAAACAAAATGTAGGTAGAACTGTTCATTTGAAAAATCTAAGACAGCCAATTCTTACAGGACAGTCACCTGCGGAATCCTCGCCACAGCCTTCATCGTCTCGCAATGTGCAGACATAGCAATTACACATATCACAGATAACCCAGGGTTACTACCTTTAAAGTTAGGTAGATCTAAGTTAGTAGATAGGTACTGGTCTTTAATACAAATATTCGATTTAAGTATTGTTAAGATGGAATTTGATCATTTAGTTTCTAATTATAGTAAACTGAATACTTCTTTCCATAATTCTCTTCATGGTAAAAGTTATGTTCGAGAAATTAATAACTATAAGTATATTTTGGATTATAAAATAGAGGATACGATTAGCAAATTCCTTCTCTTGAACATTGGAGACACTCATAGGAGAAAAAGGGGTTTAATTAATGGTCTAGGTACAGTATGGAAATCAATAACAGGTAATTTAGACCAAACAGATGCTGATAAATACGACAGTGCAATAGAAAATATTAAGAGTAATCAACAAAAAATTCTAAATGTGGCAAACTCTCAAATAAGTTTAACTGAAAAAGCTATCGATACATTCAATAATTCAATGAATAACTTTCAAAAAAATCAATTTCTCCTGGAAAGTAGAATTAGCCAGATCAATTCCTGGATGAACAATATGAGTTTAGATTCATGGGATGACTTTACTTTCGTTATATTAAATGCTGTATTTACACACCTAATAGGTGCCGTTAGTATAATTAATGACATTTTAAATAATATAGAAATAGCCATTTATTTTGCTAAGTTAAATTATGTACATTCCTCCATTATTACTCACAAAGAACTACAGAAAGAATTATCCATTATCGAATCTCATCTCAAACAGGGTACATTACCTTTATCTTTGAATGAAGAGCATATCATCTCGGAATACTATTCAATAATAAATATTAAATGTTATACTAGTAATAATCAAGTAAAATTCATTTTAGAAATTCCCATTGTAGAAAAGAATGACTATAATTATTATGCCCTATATCCTCTTCCTATGCCTCACAAAAATTCCTTCAAACTAATTATTCCACGAGCCAAATACCTTTCATTAAGTGAAAACAAATATGCATTAATGGATGAACCCTGCAAAGTAGTCAACCAAATGGGCTTTCTGTGCGATGAACCGATTGTGCAGCTGTCCCAAAATAATCCATGTGAAGTTGACCTGGTCAGTTTCAACAACAACTACCAAAACTGCCTCATACAAACCATCTCATTAGAGCACACAAAAATTCAAAAAGTTGATGCCAGCAAATGGATCGTCGTTACAGCCAGACAAATTACGGCAACTAAAAAGTGTAGTGATAGTGAAGAAAAAATCGTTTTGTGTGGAACATATATGATTTCAGTCATCGATAACAAATGTGAATTAATAGTAGAAAAATACATACTGAAAAATTTTCAAACCAGTATTTCGAAAATTAAACCAATTAATCTGCCAAATATTGAAATCGTACAACAAAATATTGATTTCAAGCCCAATATTCCAGACATTCCATTCAAACTGGATGAAATTAATTTTGATAATTTGAAAAATTTGAAAGAACATCTTGAACATAACAAAAGACAAATAAATTCTGTCTTAAATCCTGTAATTCATTATAACAATATAAGTTTATATACTGTTTTCATTTATATGTTTATTGTAATAGTGATCTTTTATATAGTAATTAAAAAACTTGATCTCTGCTCAACTCCAAATATTGAAAATAAGGGAGAAAATATATCAAACCCTTTAGAAGAAATTCAACTAAAAAATTGAGTCATAAAAACCCAATTTTTTCTCTTAGGCAGGGAGGAGTTATATTATAGTATGAGCAGTATATAATATAGAATCTATGTTTACCTAGAATAGGAAGAGTAGTGTTACAATATTAATTCATACTCAGCATAGTTTACATTTGTGTGAAAATGGTTATAATGTTCATTATTATTCGAGTTGTTAAGACTTCAACATTGTCCTTTCCTCGAGATAATCACAAATAAAGTTTTTAAAAAGCATCGAGTCTTTGTCAAAAACATAAGTGGCATTTGTTTGAACCAACGCACAGAGTTGGTTGTTCTGCAGAACACGACAATGACCAGCCAGAGATATCACGATATGATTATTGAACCCATAATTGTTCCGTTTGCGGCTGCCTTGGGCGAGAATTTCATTTTAATTGACGATAATGCCCGTCCACACCGTAGTCGTCTGGTTAATGAAGAGCTAGAAACTCATGCTATTGATAGGATTGACTGGCCAGCTCGCTCTCCAGACATGAATTGCATCGAACATGTCTGGTCTGAGATGTCTAGACAATTGTCAACCTTAGAACAACCGATCAATAACCTGGAGGACCTTTCTAACGCTTTACGGGATATTTGGACGAATTTGCCCCAAAATTTTATAAATCGTTTGATTGAAAGTGTGCCTCGTAGGGTGAAATGCTTGAGACGAGCTCGTGGGGGGCCAACTAGGTACTAGCTTAACCGAAACTTCAGCCTTCTTGTGGTGTCATCATAAAATTTTTATGTTATTCAAACACAGAATTTTGAGTGTTCCTAATAAAGTCTTTTTTTCTCTCCAACTTTCCATTTTTTCATTCTTTTCTCAAGTGAACCATATTATCAACTGAAAATACTCTGATATCTGACTAAATTTATAATCTTGGAGCGAATAATTCAGAAATAAATTTAGAAAAAGTAAGTGATCCCTATCAATTGTTGAGCAGTGTATATATAACGCCTTAGTGTACATGAAAAGAAATCAGGCTAGATTTGACAAACTCACGAGTTTTCACAGTTATTCCACCCGTAATGCTGAGATATTTTCATTTCCATTGCACCGAACCACAAAATTCCAATCATCTATTCTATATAGTGGAATTAAACTATACAATCATTTGCCATCTAAGGTGCGAGTAATGGGTGAGAGAGGTTTCAGATTGGCAGTGAAGGCCCTATTGATAGAAAAAGCCTATTATAGTGTTGATGAGTACTTAAATGATGTTAACTTTGTAGTTTAGTTGTACTTTGTATTTACACTGACTTATCCAATACATTTTTTATGTTGAACTGGATCAATAAATTTATTATTATTATTATTATTATTATGTTAAAAGATCCGTAAAAGGATCTGGATAGATAGTAAAAGGTATCATAATACGCGGTTCCAAAATTCAGGCATAAGAGGCGCATTGGCAGTTGAACATTTTCAGTAATATCTGTATTGAGAATCATGCCACTTTGCGATAAACCCTTGAAACATCTAAATGGATAGTAAAAGAATTAATAAAACTCGGTGTCAAACATCCGAACAGCAGGGACACGTGAGCAGTAGAGCTTTCTCAGTAATATCTGTATTGAGAATCACACCACATTGAAAGATCCTTAAAAGGTTCTTAATGGATATTAAACGATATAATAATACTCGGTTTGGAATAACCATTTGAAACGCGCTTGCAGTGTAACTCCTAAAGTAATATCTGTATTGATAATCATACCACGTTAAAGGATCCTTATCAGGAACTGAATGGGTAGTAAAAGATATAGTAGTAGTCGGTTCCGATTATACGCGAACAGGAAAGCGCGAGCAGTGGAAATTTCTCAGTTATATCTTTATTGAGAATAATACCATGTGGAAAGATCCATAAAAGGATCTGAATAGATAGAAAAAGGTATCTTATTTCCCGGTTATAAATATCAGGCCATCAGAGGCGCATTGGCAGTAGAATTTTTCAGTAATATATGTATACGCCAACTGGAAAGCGTGAGCAGTGGAACTTTCTCAGTAATATCTTTATTGAGAATCACACCAATTTGAAAGATCCGTAAAAGGATCTGAATGGATAGTAAAAGGTAATATATTACTTGGTAAAAAATATCAGGCCATCAGAGGCTCATTGGCAGTAAAACTTTTTCCGTATTATCTGTATCGGGTATAATGCCTCTTTGTAAAATCCCTAAAAGAAGCCATAAAAAACGCGTACGCAGTGTAACTTCTACAGTAATATCTGTATTGTGAATCATGCCACGTTGAAGGATCCTTAAAAGCTTCTGAAGGGATAGTAAAAGATATAGTAGTAGTCTGTTTCGAATATACGCCAACAAGAAAGCGTGAGCATTGGAACTTTCTCAGTAATATCTTTATTGAGAATCACACCAATTTGAAAGATCCGTAAAAGGATCTGAATGGATAGTAAAAGGTAATATATTACTTGGTAAAAAATATCAGGCCATCAGAGGCTCATTGGCAGTAAAACTTTTTCCGTATTATCTGTATCGAGAATAATGCCTCTTTGTAAGATCCCTAAGAGAATCTAAATGGATAGTAAAAGAATTAATGAAACACGTTTACAATCATCTGGCCAGCAGGAACGTGCGAGCAATGGAGCTTCCTCTGTAATATCTTTATTGAGAATCACATCAATTTGAAAGATCCGTAAAAGGATCTGAATGGATAGAAAAAAGTTTTATATTACTCGGTTTAAAATATCAGGCCATCAGAGGCGCATTGGCAGTAGAAATTTTTCCTTAATATCCGTATCGAGAATCATGCCTCTTTGAAAGATCCCTAAAAGAATCTGAATGGATAGTGAAAGAATTGATGAAACACGATTTCAATCATCCGGCCAGCAGGAACGTGCGAGCATTGGAGCTTCCTCTGTAATATCTTTATTGAGAAACACACCACGTTGAAAGATCTGTAAAAGGTTCTTACTGGATAGTAAACGATATAATAAATTTTGGTTTCGAATATCCAGCCATTAGAAACGGGTACGCAGTGTGACTTCTACAGTAATATCTTTATTGTGAATCATGCCACGTTGAAGGATCCTTAAAAGCTTCTTAAGATTCTATATAAGATATAGTAGTAGTCTGTTTCGAATATACGCCAACAGGAAAGCGTGAATAGTGGAAGTTTCTCAGTAATATCTTTATTGAGAATCACACCACGTTGAAAGATCAGTGAAAGGATCTGAATATATAGTAGAAGGTAATACTCGGTTTCAAATATAGTGCCATCAGAACCGCATTGGCAATGGAACCTTATCAGTAATATCTGTATTGAGAATCATGCGCTGTCAGTTTCGAACATCTGGCCAGCAGGCACGCGTGAGCATTGTAACTTTTACTGTAATATCTGTATTTGGAATCATGCCATGTTAAAGGATCCTTAAAAGGATATGAATGAATAGTAAGAGTCGTGGTATGATTGCCAATACAGATATTACTGAGAAGGTTCCATTGCCAATGCAGTTCTGAAGGCGCGATATTTGAAACCGGGTATTAAAATACATTCAGCTATCTCTTCAGATCCTTTTACGGATCTTTCAAAGTGGTGTGATTCTCAATAAAGATATTACTGAGAAAGTTCCACATCACATGCTGCCCTGTTGGCGTATATACGAAACAGACTACTACTATACCTTTTACTATCCATTCAGATCCTTTTAAGAATCCTTCAACGTGGCATGATTCCCAATACAGATATTACTGCAGAAGTTACACTGCGAACGCCTTTCTAATGGCTGGATATTCGAAACCGAGTATTATTATATCGTTTACTATCCATTAAGAACCTTTTACGGATCTTTCAACGTGGTGTGATTCTCAAATAAAACTAGTTGTTTGGAGTTGGAGTTGGAGTTGGAGTTGGAGTTGGAGTTGGAGTTGGAGCTGAAGTTGGAGTTGGAGTTGGAGTTGGAGTTGGAGTTGGAGTTGGAGTTGGAGTTGTAGTTAGAGTTGGAGTTGGAGTTGGAGTTGGATTTGGAGTTGGAGTTTGAGTTGGAGTTGGAGTTGGAGTTGGAGTTGGAGTTGGAGTTGGAGTTGGAGTTGGAGTTGGAGTTGGAGTTGGAGTTGGAGTTGGAGTTGGAGTTGGAGTTGGAGTTGGAGTTGGAGTTGGAGTTGGAGTTGGAGTTGGAGTTGGAGTTGGAGTTGGAGTTGGAGTTGGAGTTGGAGTTGGAGTTGGAGTTGGAGTTGGAGTTGGAGTTGGAGTTGGAGTTGGAGTTGGAGTTGGAGTTGGAGTTGGAGTTGGAGTTGGAGTTGGAGTTGGAGTTGGAGTTGGAGTTGGAGTTGGAGTTGGAGTTGGAGTTGGAGTTGGAGTTGGAGTTGGAGTTGGAGTTGGAGTTGGAGTTGGAGTTGGAGTTGGAGTTGGAGTTGGAGTTGGAGTTGGAGTTGGAGTTGGAGTTGGAGTTGGAGTTGGAGTTGGAGTTGGAGTTGGTGTTGGAGTTGGAGTTGGAGTTGGAGTTGGAGTTGGAGTTGGAGTTGGAGTTGGAGTTGGAGTTGGAGTTGGAGTTGGAGTTGGAGATGGAGTTGGAGTTGGAGTTGGAGTTGGAGTTGGAGTTGGAGTTGGAGTTGGAGTTGGAGTTGGAGTTGGAGTTGGAGTTGGAGTTGGAGTTGGAGTTGGAGTTGGAGTTGGAGTTGGAGTTGGAGTTGGAGTTGGAGTTGGAGTTGGAGTTGGAGTTGGAGTTGGAGTTGGAGTTGGAGTTGGAGTTGGAGTTGGAGTTGGAGTTGGAGTTGGAGTTGGAGTTGGAGTTGGAGTTGGAGTTGGAGTTGGAGTTGGAGTTGGAGTTGGAGTAGTAAGCGATTGCAGAGTAACTTATTCATCAATATCTGTAGAGGGAATCATGCCACGTTGAAGAATCTTCAAAAGGATCTGATTGGATAGTAAAATATATCGTAGAGTACAAATCGAATATACGCCACTAGGGAAGTGTGAGCAGTAGGGTGCTTCATTTTTAGGCGATATTTTTTTTTTTCTCTGTGCTACCTGAAAATCTGATACTTTATGAAAAATAAAAAATTATGCCGCTGGGTAGGAGCCTTTCAGTGCAATAGTGGTTTAGCTCATTTAAAAATTCAATTTCCTATTTAAATAGCACAGAAAATTTTTTTTTTCAATTTCAATTTGATTTTTCGACGAAAAAAAAATTTTTGGGGAAAAACGCGTGTATAGCTTTCGTAGAGCATAAAATTTGCTACAAAAAGTTTCTTTGCAGGAATCCTCCTCGACCAACAGCTTTTGAGTTATAGAACAGGGAAGATAAATGTTTATCAGATTTTACATCAAATCATTTCTAAATCAAGATTTATTATTTTTAATCAAAAAAAAATCCATTACAGACAAAAGAACGTTTCAATCAAGTCAATACATGATCTAATATCAAAAATATTTTTGGATAGAGAAAAATAAATGTCAATTAAATAAATAAATATTATTTTTACATTAAATAACAATTTATTATAGTAAGAACGAATATAAATTTTAATTTATAAATAATGATAAGATAATATCTTGAAGAGTAATTTTTAATGTTATTTGCAAGCTTCTGTTTACATTAATGTTTTTTATTAGCATTAGGAAATTGCTTCCTATGCATTGCAACAACTTGTAATAGGTATTGTTTTTGTTCTTCATCGTGAGTTAAAGTCCGATTGAATGATTCTATCAATTGTACTGCTCTTTCAGCAGGAAAACAGCGCTGCTGCGGTAGGAAATAGAACTAAAAATAAAATAATAAAATATGAACGAAAATTTGAATTTAATGTATTTGAAATTTGATTTTATTATAATTATCAATTAAAATTTAGTTTTCTCTATTTATTCAAAAATAATGTTTGAAATTAGAAACCCGGATCATATATTGACTCGATTAAAGCGTTCTTTGGTCTATAATGAATTATTTTTTGATGTAAAAATAATAAATCATGATTTAGAAATAATTTGATGTAAAATCTGATAAACATTTATATTCCCTGTTCTATAACTCAAAAGTTGTTGGTCGAGGAGGATTCCCGTGAAGAAACTTTTTGTAGCAAATTTTATGCTCTACAAAAGCTATACACGCGTTTTTCCCCAAAAATTTTTTTTTCGTCGAAAAATCAAATTGAAACTAAAAAAAATTTTTTTTGTGCTATTTGAATAGGAAATTGAATTTTTAAATGAGCTAAGCCACTATTGCACTGAAAGCCTCCTACCCGGCGGTATAATTTTTTATTTTTCATAAAGTATAAGATTTTCAGGTAGCACAGAGAAAAAAAAAATTTCGCCTAAAAATGAAGCACCCTAGTGAGCAGTGTATCTTTCTCAGTAATATCTTTATTGAGTATCACACTATGTTAAAAGATCCGTAAAAGGATCTGGATAAATAGTAAAAGGTTTCATAATACGCGGTTCCAAAATTCAGGCATAAGAGGCGCATTGGCAGTTGAACATTTTCAGTAATATCTGTATTGAGAATCATGCCACTTTGCGATAAACCCTTAAAACATCTAAATGGATAGTAAAAGATTTAATAAAACTCGGTGTCAAACATCCGAACAGCAGGGACACGTGAGCAGTAGAGCTTTGTCAGTAATATCTGTATTGAGAATCACACCACATTGAAAGATCCTTAAAAGGTTCTGAATGGATATTAAACGATATAATAATACTCGGTTTGGAATAACCATGAGAAACGCGCTTGCAGTGTAACTCCTAAAGTAATATCTGTATTGATAATCATACCACGTTAAAGGATCCTTATCAGGAACTGAATGTGTAGTAAAAGATATAGTAGTAGTCGGTTCCGATTATACGCCAACAGGAAAGCGCGAGCAGTGGAAATTTCTCAGTTATATCTTTATTGAGAATAATACCATGTGGAAAGATCCATAAAAGTATCTGAATAGATAGAAATAAATATCAGGTTATAAATATCAGGCCATCAGAGGCGCATTGGCAGTAGAATTTTTCAGTAATATATGTATACGCCAATAGGAAAGCGTTAGCAGTGGAACTTTCTCAGTAATATCTTTATTGAGAATCACACCAATTTGAAAGATTCGTAAAAGGATCTGAATGGAAAGTAAAAGGAAATATATTACTTGGTAAAAAATATCAGGCCATCAGAGGCTCATTGGCAGTAAAACTTTTTCCGTATTATCTGTATCGAGAATAATGCCTCTTTGTAAGATCCCTAAAAGAATCTAAATGGATAGTAAAAGAGTTAATGAAACACGATTACAATCATCCGGCCAGCAGGAACGTGCGAGCAATGGAGCTTCCTCTGTAATATCTTTATTGAGAAACACACCACGTTGAAAGATCTGTAAAAGGTACTCAATGGATAGTAAACGATATAATAATACTTGGTTTCGAATATCCAGCCATTAGAAACGCGTACGCAGTGTAACTTCTACAGTAATATCTGTATTGTGAATCATGCCACGTTGAAGGATCCTTGAAAGCTTCTGAAGGGATAGTAAAAGATATAGTAGTAGTCTGTTTCGAATAAACGCCAACAGGAAAGCGTGAGCAGTGGAACTTTCTCAGTAATATCTTTATTGAGAATCACACCACGTTGAGAGATCAGTGAAAGGATCTGAATATATAGTAGAAGGTAATACTCGGTTTCAAATATAGCGCCATCAGAACCGCATTGGCAATGGAACCTTATCAGTATAATCTGTATTGAGAATCATGCCCCGTCAGTTTCGAACATCTGGCCAGCAGGCACGCGTGAGCATTGTAACTTCTACTGTAATATCTGTATTTGGAATCATGCCATGTTGAAGGATCCTTAAAAGGATCTGAATGAATGGTAAGAGTCGTGGCATGATTGCCAATACAGATATTACTGAGAAGTTTCCATTGCCAATGCAGTTCTGATTGCGCGATATTTGAAGCCGGGTATTAAAATACATTCTACTATCTATTCAGATCCTTTTACGGATCTTTCAACGTGGTGTGATTCTCAATAAAGATATTACTGAGAATGTTCCACATCACAAGCTTCCCTGTTGGCGTATATACGAAACAGACTACTACTATATCTTTTACTATCCATTCAGATTCTTTTAAGAATCCTTCAACATGGCATGATTCCCAATACAGATATTACTGCAGAAGTTACACTGCAAACGCCTTTCTTATGGCTGGATATTCGAAACCGAGTATTATTATATCTTTCAACGTTGTGTGATTCTCAAATCAATCTAGTTGTTTGGAGTCGGAGTTGGAGTTGGAGTTGGAGTTGGAGTCGGAGTTGGAGTTGGAGTTGGAGTTGGAGTTGGAGTTGGAGTTGGAGTTGGAGTTGGAGTTTGAGTTGGAGTTGGAGTTGGAGTTGGAGTTGGAGTTGGAGTTGGAGTTGGAGTTGGAGTTGGAGTTGGAGTTGGAGTTGGAGTTGGAGTTGGAGTTGGAGTTGGAGTTGGAGTTGGAGTTGGAGTTGGAGTTGGAGTTGGAGTTGGAGTTGGAGTTGGAGTTGGAGTTGGAGTTGGAGTTGGAGTTGGAGTTGGAGTTGGAGTTGGAGTTGGAGTTGGAGTTGGAGTTGGAGTTGGAGTTGGAGTTGGAGTTGGAGTTGGAGTTGGAGTTGGAGTTGGAGTTGGAGTTGGAGTTGGAGTTGGAGTTGGAGTTGGAGTTGGAGTTGGAGTTGGAGTTGGAGTTGGAGTTGGAGTTGGAGTTGGAGTTGGAGTTGGAGTTGGAGTTGGAGTTGGAGTTGGAGTTGGAGTTGGAGTTGGAGTTGGAGTTGGAGTTGGAGTTGGAGTTGGAGTTGGAGTTGGAGTTGGAGTTGGAGTTGGAGTTGGAGTTGGAGTTGGAGTTGGAGTTGGAGTTGGAGTTGGAGTTGGAGTTGGAGTTGGAGTTGGAGTTGGAGTTGGAGTTGGAGTTGGAGTTGGAGTTGGAGTTGGAGTTGGAGTTGGAGTTGGAGTTGGAGTTGGAGTTGGAGTTGGAGTTGGAGTTGGAGTTGGAGTTGGAGTTGGAGTTGGAGTTGGAGTTGGAGTTGGAGTTGGAGTTGGAGTTGGAGTTGGAGTTGGAGTTGGAGTTGGAGTTGGAGTTGGTGTTGGAGTTGGAGTTGGAGTTGGAGTTGGAGTTGGAGTTGGAGTTGGAGTTGGAGTTGGAGTTGGAGTTGGAGTTGGAGTTGGAGTTGGAGTTGGAGTTGGAGTTGGAATAGCTAGTTGGAACACCAACTGCAAATCCAACTCCAACTCTAACTCTAACTCTAACTCCAACTCCAACTCCAACTCCAACTCCAACTCCAACTCCAACTCCAACTCCCACTCCAACTCCAACTCCAACTCCAACTCCAACTCCAACTCCAACTCCAGCTCTAACTCCAACTCAACTCCAACTCCACATTCAACTCCAACTCCTACTCCAACTCCAACTCTAACTCCAACTCCAACTCCAACTCCAACTCCAACTCCAACTCCAACTCCAACTCCAACTCCATTTCCAACTCCAACTCCAACTCCAACTCCAACTCCAACTCCAACTCCAACTCCAACTCCAACTCCAACTCCAACTCCAACTCCAACTCCAACTCCAACTCCAACTCCAACTCCAACTCCAACTCCAACTCCAACTCCAACTCCAACTCCAACTCCAACTCCAACTCCAACTCCAACTCCAACTCCAACTGCAACTCCAACTCCAACTCCAACTCTAACTCCAACTCCAACTCCAACTCCAACTCCAACTCCAACTCCAACTCCAACTCCAACTCCAACTCCAACTCCAACTCCAACTCCAACTCCAACTCCAACTCCAACTCCAACTCCAACTCCAACTCCAACTCCAACTCCAACTCCAACTCCAACTCCAACTCCAACTCCAACTCCAACTCCAACTCCAACTCCAACTCCAACTCCAACTCCAACTCCAACTCCAACTCCAACTCCAACTCCAACTCCAACTCCAACTCCAACTCCAACTCCAACTCCAACTCCAACTCCAACTCCAACTCCAACTCCAACTCCAACTCCAACTCCAACTCCAACTCCAACTCCAACTCCAACTCCACTCCAACTCCAACCTCCAACTCCAACTCCAACTCCAACTCTAACTCTAACTCCAACTCAACTCCAACTCCACCTTCAACTCCAACTTCTACTCCAACTCCAACTCTAACTCCAACTCCAACTCCAACTTCAACTCCAACTCCAACTCCATCTCCAACTCCAACTCCAACTCCAACTCCAACTCCAACTCCAACTCCAACTCCAACTCCAACTCCAACTCCAACTCCAACTCCAACTCCGATATCAAACATCCGTCCAGCAAGAACGCGTGAGCAGTGGAGCTTCCTCTGTAAAATCTGTATTGAGAATCACACCACATTGGAAGATCCATAAAAGGTTCTGAATAGATAGCTAAAGGAATCATAATACTCTGTTCCAAGAATCAGGCCTTCAGAGGCGCATTCTTAGTTGACCATTTTCAGCAATATCTGTATTGAGGATCATGCCACTTTGAAATATACCTACACGCATCTTAATGGATTGAAGAAGAATTAATAAAACTCGGTTAAAAACGTCCGACCAGCAGGTTCGCGGGAGCTGTGGAGCTTTCCCAGTAATATCTGTATTGAGAGTCACAGTACATTGAAAGGTCCGTTAAAGGTTCTGAATGGATAGTAAACGATATAATAATATTCGGTTTCGAATATCCATAAGAAACAAGCTTGCAGTGTAACTTCTACAGTAATATCTGTATAGACAATCATACCACGTTAAAGGATCCGTAAAAGGCTATTCGAAACGCGTTTGCAGTGTAACTTATACATTAATATCTGTAGAGGGAATCATGCCACGTTGAAGAATCCTCAAAAGGATCTGATTGGATAGTAAAAGATATCGTAGAGTAGGTTTCGAATATAGCGTGAGCAGTGTATCTTTCTCAGTAATATCTTTATTGAGTATCACACTATGTTGAAAGATCCGTAAAAGAATCTGAATAGATAGTGAAAGGTATCATAATAAGCGGTTCCAAAATCAGGCATTAGAGGCGCATTGGCAGTTCAACATTTTCAGTAATATCTGTATTGAAAAACATGCCACTTTGGGATATTCCTTAAAACATCTAAATGGATAGTAAAAGAATAAATAAAACTCGGTGTCAAACATCCGAACAGCATGGACACGTGAGCAGTAGAGCTTCCTCAGTAATATCTGTATCGAGAATCACACCACATTGAAAGATCCGTGATAGGTTCTGAATGGATATTAAACGATATAATAATACTCGGTTTGGAATAACCATTAGAAACGCGCTTGCAGTGTAACTCCTAAAGTAATATTTGTATTGAGAATCATACCACGTTAAAGGATCCTTATAAGGATCTGAATGGGTAGTAAAAGATATAGTAGTAGTCGGTTTCGATTATACGCCAACAGGAAAGCACGAGCAGTGGCAATTTCTCAGTAATATCTTTATTGAGAATCACACCATGTGGAAAGATCCATAAAAGGATCTGAATAGATAGGAAAAGGTATTTTATTTCCCGGTTATAAATATCAGGCCATCAGAGGCGCATTGGCAGTAGAATTTATCAGTAATATATGTATTGAGAATCATGCCACTTTCAATAATGCCTAAAAGTATCTGAATAACAGAATAATTTAAACACCATTTCAAACATCAGGCCAGCAGGGACGCGCGAGAAGTGGAGCTTTCTCAGTAATATCTTTATTGAGAATCAAACCACGTTGAATGATCCGTAAAAGGTTCTTAATGGATAGTAAACGATATCCAGCCTTTAGAAACGCGCTTGCAGTGTAACTTCTACAGTAATATCTGTATTGGGAATTATACCACGTTGAAGGATCTTTAAAAGGATTTGAAATGGAAGTAAAAGATATAGTAGTAGTCGGATTCGAATATACGCCAATAGGGAAGCGTGAGCAGTGGAACTTTCTCAGTAATATCTTTATTGAGAATCACATCAATTTGAAAGATCCGTAAAAGGATCTGAATGGATAGTAAAAAGTTTTATATTACTCGGTTTAAAATATCAGGCCATCTGAGGCGCATTGGCAGTAGAAATTTTTCCGTAATATCTGTATCGAGAATCATGCCTCTTTGAAAGATCCCCAAAAGAATCTGAATGGATAGTAAAAGAATTAATAAAACACGATTTCAATCATCCGGCCAACAGGAACGCGCGAGCATTGGAGCTTCCTCTGTAATATCTTTATTGAGAAACACACCACGTTGAAAGATCTGTAAAAGGTTCCTACTGGATAGTAAACGATATAATAAAACTTGGTTTCGAATATCCAGCCATTAGAAACGGGTACGCAGTGTAACTTCTACAGTAATATCTGCATTGTGAATCATGCCACGTTGAAGGATCCTTAAAAGCTTCTGAAGGGATAGTATAAGATATAGTAGTAGTCTGTTTCGAATATACGTCAACAGGAAAGCGTGAGCAGTGGAAGTTTCTCAGTAATATCTTTATTGAGAATCACACCACGTTGAGAGATCAGTAAAAGGATCTTAATATATAGTAGAAAGTAATACTCGGTTTCAAATATAGCGCCATCAGAACCGCATTGGCAATGGAACCTTATCAGTATAATCTGTATTGAGAATCATGCCCCGTCAGTTTCGAACATCTGGCCAGCAGGCACGCGTGAGTATTGTAACTTCTACTGTAATATCTGTATTTGGAATCATGCCATGTTGAAGGATCCTTAAAAGGATCTGAATGAATGGTAAGAGTCGTGGCATGATTGCCTATACAGATATTACTGTGAAGGTTCCATTGCCAATGCAGTTCTGATTGCGCGATATTTGAAACCGGGTATTAAAATACATTCTACTATCTATTCAGATCTTTTAACGGATCTTTTAACGTGGTGTGATTCTCAATAAAGATATTACTGAGAATGTTCCACATCACAAGCTTCCCTGTTGGCGTATATACGAAACAGACTACTACTATATCTTTTACTATCCATTCAGATTCTTTTAAGAATCCTTCAACATGGTATGATTCCCAATAGAGATATTACTGCAGAAGTTACACTGGAAACGCCTTTCTAATGGCTGGATATTCGAAACCGAGTATTATGATATCTTTCAACGTGGTGTGATTCTCAAATCAATCTAGTTGTTTGGAGGTGGAGTTGGAGTTGGAGTTGGAGTTGGAGTTGGAGTTGGAGTTGGAGTTGGAGTTGGAGTTGGAGTTGGAGTTGGAGTTGGAGTTGGAGTTGGAGTTGGAGTTGGAGTTGGAGTTGGAGTTGGAGTTGGAGTTGGAGTTGGAGTTGGAGTTGGAGTTGGAGTTGGAGTTGGAGTTGGAGTTGGAGTTGGAGTTGGAGTTGGAGTTGGAGTTGGAGTTGGAGTTGGAGTTGGAGTTGGAGTTGGAGTTGGAGTTGGAGTTGGAGTTGGAGTTGGAGTTGGAGTTGGAGTTGGAGTTGGAGTTGGAGTTGGAGTTGGAGTTGGAGTTGGAGTTGGAGTTGGAGTTGGGGTTGGGGTTGGGGTTGGGGTTGGAGTTGGAGTTGGAGTTGGAGTTGGAGTTGGAGTTGGAGTTGGAGTTGGAGTTGGAGTTGGAGTTGGAGTTGGAGTTGGAGTTGGAGTTGGAGTTGGAGTTGGAGTTGGAGTTGGAGTTGGAGTTGGAGTTGGAGTTGGAGTTGGAGTTGGAGTTGGAGTTGGAGTTGGAGTTGGAGTTGGAGTTGGAGTTGGAGTTGGAGTTGGAGTTGGAGTTGGAGTTGGAGTTGGAGTTGGAGTTGGAGTTGGAGTTGGAGTTGGAGTTGGAGTTGGAGTTGGAGTTGGAGTTGGAGTTGGAGTTGGAGTTGGAGTTGGAGTTGGAGTTGGAGTTGGAGTTGGAGTTGGAGTTGGAGTTGGAGTTGGAGTTGGAGTTGGAGTTGGAGTTGGAGTTGGAGTTGGAGTTGGAGTTGGAGTTGGAGTTGGAGTTGGAGTTGGAGTTGGTGTTGGAGTTGGAGTTGGAGTTGGAGTTGGAGTTGGAGTTGGAGTTGGAGTTGGAGTTGGAGTTGGAGTTGGAGTTGGAGTTGGAGTTGGAGTTGGAGTTGGAGTTGGAGTTGGAGTTGGAGTTGGAGTTGGAGTTGGAGTTGGAGTTGGAGTTGGAGTTGGAGATGGAATAGCTAGTTGGAACACCAACTGCAAATCCAACTCCAACTCTAACTCCAACTCTAACTCCAACTCCAACTCCAACTCCAACTCCAACTCCAACTCCAACTCCAACTCCAACTCCAACTCCAACTCCAACTCCAACTCCAACTCCAACTCCAACTCCAACTCCAACTCCAACTCCAACTCCAACTCCAACTCCAACTCCAACTCCAACTCCAACTCCAACTCCAACTCCAACTCCAACTCCAACTCCAATCCCAACGCCAACTCCAACTCCAACTCCAACTCCAACTCCAACTCCAACTCCAACTCCAACTCCAACTCCAACTCCAACTCCAACTCCAACTCCAACTCCAACTCCAACTCCAACTCCAACTCCAACTCCAACTCCAACTCCAACTCCAACTCCAACTCCAACTCCAACTCCAACTCCAACTCCAACTCCAACTCCAACTCCAACTCCAACTCCAACTCCAACTCCAACTCCAACTCCAACTCCAACTCCAACTCCAACTCCAACTCCAACTCCAACTCCAACTCCAACTCCAACTCCAACTCCAACTCCAACTCCAACTCCAACTCCAACTCCAACTCCAACTCCAACTCCAACTCCAACTCCAACTCCAACTCCAACTCCAACTCCAACTCCAACTCCAACTCCAACTCCAACTCCAACTCCAACTCCAACTCCAACTCCAACTCCAACTCCAACTCCAACTCCAACTCCAACTCCAACTCCAACTCCAACTCCAACTCCAACTCCAACTCCAACTCCAACTCCAACTCCAACTCCAACTCCAACTCCAACTCCAACTCCAACTCCAACTCCAACTCCAACTCCAACTCCAACTCCAACTCCAACTCCAACTCCAACTCCAACTCCAACTCCAACTCCAACTCCAACTCCAACTCCAACTCCAACTCCAACTCCAACTCCAACTCCAACTCCAACTCCAACTCCAACTCCAACTCCAACTCCAACTCCAACTCCAACTCCAACTCCAACTCCAACTCCAACTCCAACTCCAACTCCAACTCCAACTCCAACTCCAACTCCAACTCCAACTCCAACTCCAACTCCAACTCCAACTCCAACTCCAACTCCAACTCCAACTCCAACTCCAACTCCAACTCCAACTCCAACTCCAACTCCAACTCCAACTCCAACTCCAACTCCAACTCCAACTCCAACTCCAACTCCAACTCCAACTCCAACTCCAACTCCAACCCCAACTCCAACTCCAACTCCAACTCCAACTCCAACTCTAACTCCAACTCAACTCCATTTCCACCTTCAACTCCAACTCCTACTCCAACTCCAACTCTAACTTCAACTCCAACTCCAACTCCAACTCCAACTCCAACTCCAACTCCAACTCCAACTCCAACTCCAACTCCAACTCCAACTCCAACTCCAACTCCAACTCCAACTCCAACTCCAACTCCAACTCCAACTCCAACTCCAACTCCAACTCCAACTCCAACTCCAACTCCAACTCCAACTCCAACTCCAACTCCAACTCCAACTCCAACTCCAATTCCAACTCCAACTCCAACTCCAACTCCAACTCCAACTCCAACTCCAACTCCAACTCCAACTCCAACTCCAACTCTAACTCCAACTCAACTCCAACTCCACCTTCAACTTCAACTCCAACTCCTACTCCTACTCCAACTCTAACTTCAACTCCAACTCCAACTTCAACTCCAACTCCAACTCCATCTCCAACTCCAACTCCAAATCCAACTCCAACTCCAACTCCAACTACAACTCCAACTCCAACTCCAACTCCGATATCAAACATCCGTCCAGCAAGAATGCGTGAGCAGTGGAGCTTCCTCTGTAAAATCTGTATTGAGAATCACACCACATTGGAAGATCCATAAAAGGTTCTGAATAGATAGCTAAAGCAATCATAATACTCTGTTCCAAGAATCAGGCCTTCAGAGGCGCATTCTTAGTTGACCATTTTCAGCAATATCTGTATTGAGGTTCATGCCACTTTGAAATATACCTACACGCATCTTAATGGATTAAAGAAGAATTAATAAAACTCGGTTACAAACGTCCGACCAGCAGGTTCGCGGGAGCTGTGGAGCTTTCCCAGTAATATCTGTATTGAGAGTCACAGTACATTGAAAGATCCGTTAAAGGTTCTGAATGGATAGTAAACGATATAATAATATTCGGTTTCGAATATCCATAAGAAACAAGCTTTCAGTGTAACTTCTACAGTAATATCTGTATTGACAATCATACCACGTTAAAGGATCCGTAAAAGGCTATTAGAAACGCGTTTGCAGTGTAACTTATACATTAATATCTGTAGAGGGAATCATGCCACGTTGAAGAATCCTCAAAAGGATCTGATTGGATAGTAAAAGATATCGTAGAGTAGGTTTCGAGTATAGCGTGAGCAGTGTATCTTTCTCAGTAATATCTTTATTGAGTATCACACTATGTTGAAAGATCCGTAAAAGAATCTGAATAGATAGTGAAAGGTATCATAATAAGCGGTTCCAAAATCAGGCATTAGAGGCGCATTGGCAGTTGAACATTTTCAGTAATATATGTATTGAAAAACATGCCACTTTGGGATATCCCTTAAAACATCTAAATGGATAGTAAAAGAATAAATAAAACTCGGTGTCAAACATCCGAACAGCATGGACACGTGAGCAGTAGAGCTTTCTCAGTAATATCTGTATCGAGAATCACACCACATTGAAAGATCCGTGATGGGTTCTGAATGGATATTAAACGATATAATAATACTCGGTTTGAAATAACCATTAGAAACGCGCTTGCAGTATAACTCCTAAAGTAATATTTTTATTGAGAATCATACCACGTTAAAGGATCCTTATAAGGATCTGAATGGGTAGTAAAAGATATAGTAGTAGTCGGTTTCGATTATACGCCAACAGGAAAGCACGAGCAGTGGCAATTTCTCAGTAATATCTTTATTGAGAATCACACCATGTGGAAAGATCCATGAAAGGATCTGAATAGATAGGAAAAGGTATTTTAATTCCCGGTTATAAATATCAGGCCATCAGAGGCGCATTGGCAGTAGAATTTATCAGTAATATATGTATTGAGAAGCATGCCACTTTGAATAATGCCTAAAAGTATCTGAATAACAGAATAATTAAAACACGATTTCAAACATCAGGCCAGCAGGGACGCGCGAGAAGTGGAGCTTTCTCAGTAATATCTTTATTGAGAATCAAACCACGTTGATGATCCGTAAAAGGTTCTTAATGGATAGTAAACGATATCCAGCCTTTAGAAACGCGCTTGCAGTGTAACTTCTACAGTAATATCTATATTGGGAATTATACCACGTTGAAAGATCTTTAAAAGGATTTGAAATGGAAGTAAAAGATATAGTAGTAGTCGGATTCGAATATACGCCAATAGGAAAGCGTGAGCAGTGGAACTTTCTCAGTAATATCTTTATTGAGAATCACATCAATTTGAAAGTTCCGTAAAAGGATCTGAATGGATAGTAAAAAGTTTTATATCACTCGGTTTAAAATATCAGGCCATCTGAGGCGCATTGGCAGTAGAAATTCTTCCGTAATATCTGTATCGAGAATCATGCCTCTTTGAAAGATCCCCAAAAGAATCTGAATGGATAGTAAAAGAATTAATAAAACACGATTTCAATCATCCGGCCAGCAGGAACGCGCGAGCATTGGAGCTTCCTCGTTAATATCTTTATTGAGAAACACACCACGTTGAAAGATCTGTAAAAGGTTCCTACTGGATAGTAAACGATATAATAAAACTTGGTTTCGAATATCCAGCCATTAGAAACGGGTACGCAGTGTAACTTCTACAGTAATATCTGCATTGTGAATCATGCCACGTTGAAGTATCCTTAAAAGCTTCTGAAGGGATAGTATAAGATATAGTAGTAGTCTGTTTCGAATATACGCCAACAGGAAAGCGTGAGCAGTGGAAGTTTCTCAGTAATATCTTTATTGAGAATCACACCACGTTGATAGATCAGTGAAAGGATCTGAATATATAGTAGAAGGTAATACTCGGTTTCAAATATAGTGCCATCAGAACCGCATTGGCAATGGAACCTTATCAGTAATATCTGTATTGAGAATCATGCGCTGTCAGTTTCGAACATCTGGCCAGCAGGCACGCGTAAGCATTGTAACTTCTACTGTAATATCTGTATTTGGAATCATGCCATGTTAAAGGATACTTAAAAGTATCTGAATGAATAGCAAGAGTCGTGGCATGATTGCCAATACAGATATTACTGAGAAGGTTCCATTGCCAATGCAGTTCTGATGGCGCGATATTTGAAACCGGGTATTAAAATACATTCAACTATCTATTCAGATCCTTTTACGGATCTTTCAAAGTGGTGTGATTCTCAATAAAGATATTACTGAGAAAGTTCCACATCACAAGCTTCTCTGTTGGCGTATATACGAAACAGACTACTACTATATCTTTTACTATCCATTCAGTTCCTTTTAAGAATCCTTCAAAAAGGCATGATTCCCAATACAGATATTACTGCAGAAGTTACACTGCGAACGCCTTTCTAATGGCTGGATATTCGAAACCGAGTATTATTATATCGTTTACTATCCATTAAGAACCTTCTACGGATCTTTCAACGTGGTGTGATTCTCAAATCAAACTAGTTGTTTGGAGTTGGAGTTGGAGTTGGAGATGGAATAGCTAGTTGGAACACCAACTACAAATCCACTCCAACTCTAACTCCAACTCTAACTCCAACTCCAACTCCAACTCCAACTCCAACTCCAACTCCAACTCCAACTCCAACTCCAACTCCAACTCCAACTCCAACTCCAACTCCAACTCCAACTCCAACTCCAACTCCAACTCCAACTCCAACTCCAACTCCAACTCCAACTCCAACTCCAACTCCAACTCCAACTCCAACTCCAACTCCAACTCCAACTCCAACTCCAACTCCAACTCCAACTCCAACTCCAACTCCAACTCCTACTCCAACTCCAACTCCAACTCCAACTCCAACTCCAACTCCAACTCCAACTCCAACTCCAACTCCAACTCCAACTCCAACTCCAACTCCAACTCCAACTCCAACTCCAACTCCAACTCCAACTCCAACTCCAACTCCAACTCCAACTCCAACTCCAACTCCAACTCCAACTCCAACTCCAACTCCAACTCCAACTCCATCTCCATCTCCAACTCCGATATCAAACATCCGTCCAGCAAGAACGCGTGAGCAGTGGAGCTTCCTCTGTAAAATCTGTATTGAGAATCACACCACATTGGAAGATCCATAAAAGGTTCTGAATAGATAGCTAAAGGAATCATAATACTCTGTTCCAAGAATCAGGCCTTCAGAGGCGCATTCTTAGTTGACCATTTTCAGAAATATCTGTATTGAGGATCATGCCACTTTGAAATATACCTACACGCATCTTAATGGATTAAAGAAGAATTAATAAAACTCGGTTACAAACGTCCGACCAGCAGGTTCGCGGGAGCTGTGGAGCTTTCCCAGTAATATCTGTATTGAGAGTCACAGTACATTGAAAGATCCGTTAAAGGTTCTGAATGGATAGTAAACGATATAATAATATTCGGTTTCGAATATCCATAAGAAACAAGCTTGCAGTGTAACTTCTACAGTAATATCTGTATTGACAATCATACCACGTTAAAGGATCCGTAAAAGGCTATTAGAAACGCGTTTGCAGTGTAACTTATACATTAATATCTGTAGAGGGAATCATGCCACGTTGAAGAATCCTCAAAAGGATCTGATTGGATAGTAAAAGATATCGTAGAGTAGGTTTCGAATATAGCGTGAGCAGTGTATCTTTCTCAGTAATATCTTTATTGAGTATCACACTATGTTGAAAGATCCGTAAAAGAATCTGAATAGATAGTGAAAGGTATCATAATAAGCGGTTCCAAAATCAGGCATTAGAGGCGCATTGGCAGTTGAACATTTTCAGTAATATCTGTATTGAAAAACATGCCACTTTTGGATATCCCTTAAAACTTCTAAATGGATAGTAAAAGAATAAATAAAACTCTGTGTCAAACATCCGAACAGCATGGACACGTGAGCAGTAGAGCTTTCTCAGTAATATCTGTATCGAGAATCACACCACATTGAAAGATCCGTGATAGGTTCTGAATGGATATTAAACGATATAATAATACTCGGTTTGGAATAACCATTAGAAACGCGTTTGCAGTGTAACTTATACATTAATATCTGTAGAGGGAATCATGCCACGTTGAAGAATCCTCAAAAGGATCTGATTGGATAGTAAAAGATATCGTAGATAAAGTAATATTTGTATTGAGAATCATACCACGTTAAAGGATCCTTATAAGGATCTGAATGGGTAGTAAAAGATATAGTAGTAGTCGGTTTCGATTTTATACCAACAGGAAAGCACGAGCAGTGGCAATTTCTCAGTAATATCTTTATTGAGAATCACACCATGTGGAAAGATCCATAAAAGGATCTGAATAGATAGGAAAAGGTATTTTATTTCCCGGTTATAAATATCAGGCCATCAGAGGCGCATTGGCAGTAGAATTTATCAGTAATATATGTATTGAGAATCATGCCACTTTGAATAATGCCTAAAAGTATCTGAATAACAGAATAATTAAAACACGATTTCAAACATCAGGCCAGCAGGGACGCGCGAGAAGGTGAGCTTTCTCAGTAATATCTTTATTGAGAATCAAACCACGTTGAATGGTCCGTAAAAGGTTCTTAATGGATAGTAAACGATATCCAGCCTTTAGAATCGCGCTTGCAGTGTAACTTCTACTGTAATATCTGTATTGGGAATTATACCACGTTGAAGGATCTTTAAAAGGATTTGAAATGGAAGTAAAAGATATAGTAGTAGTCGGATTCGAATATACGCCAATAGGGAAGCGTGAGCAGTGGAATTTTCTCAGTAATATCTTTATTGAGAATCACATCAATTTGAAAGATCCGTAAAAGGATCTGAATGATAGTAAAAAGTTTTATATTACTCGGTTTAAAATATCAGGCCATCTGAGGCGCATTGGCAGTAGAAATTTTTCCGTAATATCTGTATCGAGAATCATGCCTCTTTGAAAGATCCCCAAAAGAATCTGAATGGATAGTAGAAGAATTAATAAAACACGATTTCAATCATCCGGCCAGCAGAAACGCGCGAGCATTGGAGCTTCCTCTGTAATATCTTTATTGAGAAACACACCACGTTGAGAGATCTGTAAAAGGTTCCTACTGGATAGTAAACGATATAATAAAACTTGTTTTCGAATATCCAGCCATTAGAAACGGGTACGCAGTGTAACTTCTACAGTAATATCTGCATTGTGAATCATGCCACGTTGAAGGATCCTTAAAAGGGATAGTATAGGATATAGTAGTAGTCTGTTTCGAATATACGCTAACAGGAAAGCGTGAGCAGTGGAAGTTTCTCAGTAATATCTTTATTGAGAATCACACCACGTTGATAGATCAGTGAAAGGATCTGAATATATAGTAGAAGGTAATACTCGGTTTCAAATATAGTGCCATCAGAACCGCATTGGCAATGGAACCTTATCAGTAATATCTGCATTGAGAATCATGCGCTGTCAGTTTCGAACATCTGGCCAGCATGCACGCGTAAGCATTGTATCTTCTACTGTAATATCTGTATTTGGAATCATGCCATGTTGAAGGATACTTAAAAGTATCTGAATGAATAGTAAGAGTCGTGGCATGATTGCCAATACAGATATTACTGAGAAGGTTCCATTGCCAATGCAGTTCTGATGGCGCGATATTTGAAACCGGGTATTAAAATACATTCAACTATCCATTCAGATCCTTTTACGGATCTTTCAAAGTGGTGTGATTCTCAATAAAGATATTACTGAGAAAGTTCCACATCACAAGCTTCTCTGTTGGCGTATATACGAAACAGACTACTACTATATCTTTTACTATCCATTCAGTTCCTTTTAAGAATCCTTCAACGTGGCATGATTCCCAATAAAGATATTACTGCAGAAGTTACACTGCGAACGCCTTTCTAATGGCTGGATATTCGAAACCGTGTATTATTATATCGTTTACTATCCATTAAGAACCTTTTACGGATCTTTCAACGTGGTGTGATTCTCAAATCAAACTAGTTGTTTGGAGTTGGAGTTGGAAATGGAGCTGGAGTTGGAGTTGGAGTTGGAGTTGGAGTTGGAGTTGGAGTTGGAGTTGGAGTTGGAGTTGGAGTTGTAGTTGGAGTTGGAGTTGGAGCTGGAGTTGGAGTTGGAGTTGGAGTTGGAGTTGGAGTTGGAGTTGGAGTTGGAGTTGGAGTTGGAGTTGGAATTGGGGTTGGATTTGGAGTTGGAGTTGGAGTTGGAGTTGGAGTTGGAGTTGGAGTTGGAGTTGGAGTTGGATTTGGAGATGGAGTTGGAGTTGGAGTTGGAGTTGGAGTTGGAGTTGGAGTTGGAGATGGAGTTGGAGTTGGAGTTGTTGTTGGTGTTGGAGTTGGAGTTGGAGTTGGAGTTGGAGTTGGAGTTGGAGTTGGAGTTGGAGTTGGAGTTGGAGTTGGAGTTGGAGTTGGAGTTGGAGTTGGAGTTGGAGTTGGAGTTGGAGTTGGAGTTGGAGTTGGAGTTGGAGTTGGAGTTGGAGTTGGAGTTGGAGTTGGAGTTGGAGTTGGAGTTGGAGTTGGAGTTGGAGTTGGAGTTGGAGTTGGAGTTGGAGTTGGAGTTGGAGTTGGAGTTGGAGTTGGAGTTGGAGTTGGAGTTGGAGTTGGAGTTGGAGTTGGAGTTGGAGTTGGAGTTGGAGTTGGAGTTGGAGTTGGAGTTGTAGGTGGAGTTGGAGATGAAATAGCTAGTTGGAAAACCAACTGCAAATCCAACTCCAACTCTATCTCCAACTCTAACTCCTACACCATCTCACCCTTCAACTCCAACTCCATTCCAACTACAACTCCAACTTCATCTCCAACTCCAACTCTAACTCCAACTCCAACTCCAACTCCAACTCCAACTCCAACTCCAACTCCATCTCCACCTTCAACTCCAACTCCAACTCCAACTCCAACTCCAACTCTAACTCCAACTCCAACTCCAACTCTAACTCCAACTCCAACTCCAACTCCGATTTCAAACATCCGACCAGCAAGAGCGCGTGAGCAGTGGAGCTTCCTCTGTAATATCTGTATTGAGAATCACACCACATTGGAAGATCCATAAAAGGTTCTGAATAGATAGCTAAAGGTATCATAATACACTGTTCCAAGAATCAGGCCTTCAGAGGCGCATTCTTAGTTGACCATTTTCAGCTATATCTGTATTGAGGATCACGCCACTTTGAAATATACCTACACGCATCTTAATGGATTGAAGAAGAAATAATAAAACTCGGTTTCAAACGTCCGACCAGCAGGTTCGCGGAGCTGTGGAGCTTTCTCAGTAATATCTGTATTGAGAGTCACAGTACATTGAAAGATCCGTTAAAGGTTCTGAATGCATAGTAAACGATATAATAATATTCGGTTTCGAATATCCATAAGAAACAAGCTTGCAGTGTAACTTCTTCAGTAATATCTGTATTGACAATCATACCTTGTTGAAGGATCCGTAATAGGCTATTAGAAACGCGTTTGCAGTGTAACTTATACATCAATATCTGTAGAGGGAATCATGCCAGGTTGAAGAATCCTCAAAAGGATCTGATTGGATAGTCAAAGATATCGTAGAGTAGGTTTCGAATATGGCGTGAGCAGTGTACCATTCTCAGTAATATCTTTATTGAGTATCACACTATGTTGAAAGATCCGTAAAAGGATCTGAATAGATAGTAAAAGGTATCATAATACGCGGTTCCAAAAATCAGGCATTAGAGGCGCATTGGCAGTTGAACATTTTCAGTAATATCTGTATTGAGAAACATGCCACTTTGGGATATCCCTTAAAACATCTAAATGGACAGTAAAAGAATTAATAAAACCCGGTGTCAAACATCCAAACAGCAGGGACACGTGAGCAGTAGAGCTTTCTCAGTAATATCTGTATTGAGAATCACTCCACATTGAAAGATCCGTAAAAGGTTCTGAATGGATATCAAACGATATAATAATTCTCGGTTTGGAATAACCATTAGAAACGCGCTTGCAGTGTAACTCCTAAAGTAATATTTGTATTGAGAATCATACCACGTTGAAGGATCCTTATAATGGTCTGAATGGGTAGTAAAAGATATGGTAGTAGTCGGTTCCGATTATACGCCAACAGGAAAGCGCGAGCAGTAAAAATTTCTCAGTAATATCTTTATTGAGAATCACACCATGTGGAAAGATCCATAAAAGGATCTGAATAGATAGGAAAAGGTATTTTATTTCCCGGTTATAAATATCAAGCCATCAGAGGCGCATTGGCAGTAGAATTTTTCAGTAATATATGTATTGAGAATCATGCCACTTTGAATAATGCCTAAAAGTATCTAAATAACAGAATAATCAAAACACGATTACAAACGTCAGGCCAGCAGGGACGCGCGAGAAGTGGAGCTTTCTCAGTAATATCTTTATATGCCTTCAGAAACGCGCTTGCAGTGTAACTTTTACGGTAATATCTGTATTGGGAATTATACCACGTTGAAGGATCTTTAAAAGAATTTGAAATGAAAGTAAAAGATATAGTAGTAGTCGGATTCGAATATACGCCAATAGGGAAGCGTGAGCAGTGGAACTTTCTCAGTAATATCTTTATTGAGAATCACATCAATCTGAAAGATCGGTAAAAGGATCTGAATGGATAGTAAAAAGTTTTATATTACTCGGTTTAAAATATCAGGCCATCAGAGGCGCATTAACAGTAGAAATTTTTCCGTAATATCCGTATCGAGAATCATGCCTCTTTGAAAGATCCCTTAACGAATCTGAATGGATAGTGAATGAATTGATAAAACACGATTTCAATCATCCGGCCAGCAGGAACGTGCGAGCATTGGAGCTTCCTCTGTAATATCTTTATTGAGAAACACACTACGTTGAAAGATCTGTAAAAGGTTCTTACTGGATAGTAAACGATATAATAAATTTTGGTTTCGAATATCCAGCCATTAGAAACGGGTACGCAGTGTGACTTCTACAGTAATATCTTTATTGTGAATCATGCCAAGTTGAAGGATCCTTAAAAGCTTCTGAAGGGATAGTATAAGATATAGTAGTAGTCTGTTTCGAATATACGCCAACAGGAAAGCGTGAGCAGTGGAAGTTTCTCAGTAATATCTTTATTGAGAATCACACCACGTTGAAAGATCAGTGAAAGGATCTGAATATATAGTAGAAGGTAATACTCGGTTTCACATATAGTGCCATCAGAACCGCAGTGGCAATGGAACCTTATCAGTAATATCTGTATTGAGAATCATGCGCTGTCAGTTTCGAACATCAGGCCAGCACGCACGCGTGAGCATTGTAACTTCTACTGTAATAACTGTATTTGGAATCATGCCATGTTGAAGGATCCTCAAAAGGATCTGAATGAATAGTAAGAGTCGTGGCATGATTGCCAATACAGATATTACTGAGAAGGTTCCATTGCCAATGCAGTTCTGAAGGCGCGATATTTGAAACCGGGTATTAAAATACATCCAGCTATCTATTCAGATCCTTTTACGGATCTTTCAAAGTGGTGTGATTCTCAATAAAGATATTACTGAGAAAGTTCCACATCACATGCTTCCCTGTTGGCGTATATACGAAACACACTACTACTATATCTTTTACTATCCATTCAGATCCTTTTAAGAATCCTTCAACGTGGCATGATTCCCAATACAGATATTACTGCAGAAGTTACACTGCGAACGCCTTTCTAATGGCTGGATATTCGAAACCGAGTATTATTATATCGTTTACTATCCATTAAGAACCTTTTACGGATCTTTCAACGTGGTGTGATTCTCAAATCAAACTTGTTGTTTGGAGTTGGAGTTGGAGTTGGAGCTGGAGTTGGAGTTGGAGTTGGAGTTGGAGTTGGAGTTGGAGTTGGAGTTGGAGTTGGAGTTGGAGTTGGAGTTGGAGTTGGAGTTGGAGTTGGAGTTGGAGTTGGAGTTGGAGTTGGAGTTGGAGTTGGAGTTGGAGTTGGAGTTGGAGTTGGAGTTGGAGTTGGAGTTGGAGTTGGAGTTGGAGTTGGAGTTGGAGTTGGAGTTGGAGTTGGAGTTGGAGTTGGAGTTGGAGTTGGAGTTGGAGTTGGAGTTGGAGTTGGAGTTGGAGTTGGAGTTGGAGTTGGAGTTGGAGTTGGAGTTGGAGTTGGAGTTGGAGTTGGAGTTGGAGTTGGAGTTGGAGTTGGAGTTGGAGTTGGAGTTGGAGTTGGAGTTGGAGTTGGAGTTGGAGTTGGAGTTGGAGTTGGAGTTGGAGTTGGAGTTGGAGTTGGAGTTGGAGTTGGAGTTGGAGTTGGAGTTGGAGTTGGAGTTGGAGTTGGAGTTGGAGTTGGAGTTGGAGTTGGAGTTGGAGTTGGAGTTGGAGTTGGAGTTGGAGTTGGAGTTGGAGTTGGAGTTGGAGTTGGAGTTGGAGTTGGAGTTGGAGTTGGAGTTGGAGTTGGAGTTGGAGTTGGAGTTGGAGTTGGAGTTGGAGTTGGAGTTGGAGTTGGAGTTGGAGTTGGAGTTGGAGTTGGAGTTGGAGTTGGAGTTGGAGTGGAGTTGGAGTTGGAGTTGGAGTTGGAGTTGGAGTTGGAGTTGGAGTTGGAGTTGGAGTTGGAGTTGGAGTTGGAGTTGGAGTTGGAGTTGGAGTTGGAGTTGGAGTTGGAGTTGGAGTTGGAGTTGGAGTTGGAGTTGGAGTTGGAGTTGGAGTAGGAGTTGGAGTTGGACCTGGAGTTGGAGTAGGAGTTGGAGTTGGAGTCGCAGTTTTAGTTGGAGTTGGACTCCAACTCTGTTCAGGAATCCGTTCGAGACTCCATTCAGATCCTTTTAAGGATACTTCAACTTGGTATGATTTCCAATACAGATATTACTGTAGAAATTACGCTGCTCACGCTTGCCTGCTGGCCAGATGTTTGAAACCTACGTGGCATGATTCTCAATACAGATATTACTGAAAAAGTTTCATTGCCAATGCAGTTCTGATGCCGCGATATTTGAAACCTAGTATTATAATACCTTCTACTATCTATTCAGATCTAATTACGGATCTTTCAACGTGGTATGATTCTCAATAAAGATATGGAGTTGGAGTAGGAGTTGGAGTTGGAGTTGGAGTTGGAGTTGGAGTTGGAGTAGGAGTTGGAGTTGGAGTTGGAGTTGGAGTTGGAGTTGGAGTTGGAGTTGGAACTGGAGTTGGAGTTGTAGATGCAGTTGGAGTTTGAGTTGGAGTAGGAGTGGGAGTTGGAATTGGAATTGGAGTTGGAGTTGGAGTTGTAGTTGGAGATGGAGTTGTAGTTGGAGTTGAGTTGGAGTTGGAGTTGGAGTTGGAGTTGGAGTTGGAGTTGGAGTTGGAGTTGGAGTTGGAGTTGGAGTTGGAGTTGGAGTTGGAGTTGAGTTGGAGTTGGAGTTGGAGTTGGAGTTGGAGTTGGAGTTGGAGTTGGAGTTGGAGTTGGAGTTGGAGTTGGAGTTTGGAGTTGGAGTTGGAGTTGGAGTTGGAGTTGGAGTTGGAGTTGGAGTTGGAGTTGGAGTTGGAGTTGGAGTTGGAGTTGCAGTTGCAGTTGGAGTTGGAGTTGGACTTGGAGTTGGAGTTGGAGTTGGAGTTGGAGTTGGAGATGTAGTTGGAGTTGGAGTTGGAGTTGGAGTTGGAGTTGGAGTAGGAGTTGGATTTGGAGTTGGAGTTGGAGTTGGAGTTGAGTTGGAGTTGGAGTTGGAGTTGGAGTTGGAGTTGGAGTTGGAGTTGGAGTTGGAGTTGGAGTTGGAGTTGGAGTTGGAGTTGGAGTTGGAGTTGGAGTTGTAGTTGGAGTTGGAGTTGGAGTTGAGTTGGAGTTGGAGTTGGAGTTGGAGTTGGAGTTGGAGTTGGAGTTGGAGTTGGAGTTGGAGTTGGAGTTGGAGTTGGAGTTGGAGTTGGAGTTGGAGTTGGAGTTGGAGTTGGAGTTGGAGTTGGAGTTGAGTGGAGTTGGAGTTGGAGTTGGAGTTGGAGTTGGAGTTGGAGTTGGAGTTGGAGTTGGAGTTGGAGTTGGAGTTGGAGTTGGAGTTGGAGTTGGAGTTGGAGTTGAGTTTGGAGTTGGAGTTATAGTTGGAGTTGGAGTTGGAGTTGGAGTTGGAGTTGGAGTTGGAGTTGGAGTTGGAGTTGGAGTTGGATTGGAGTTGGAGTTGGAGTTGGAGTTGAGTTGGAGTTGGAGTTGAGTTGGAGTTGGAGTTGGAGTTGGAGTTGGAGTTGGAGTTGGAGTTGGAGTTGGAGTGGAGTGGAGTTGGAGTTGGAGTTGGAGTTGGAGTTGGAGTTGGAGTTGGAGTTGGAGTTGGAGTTGGAGTTGAGTTGGAGTTGGAGTTGAGTTGGAGTTGGAGTTGGAGTTGGAGTTGGAGTTGGAGTTGAGTTGCAGTTGCAGTTGGAGTTGGAGTTGGACTTGGAGTTGGAGTTGAGTTGGAGTTGGAGTTGGAGATGTAGTTGGAGTTGGAGTTGGAGTTGACTTGAGTTGGAGTTGGAGTTGGAGTTGGAGTTGGAGTTGGAGTTGGAGTTGAGTTGGAGTTGGAGTTGGAGTTGGAGTTGCAGTTGCAGTTGGAGTTGGAGTTGGACTTGGAGTTGGAGTTGGAGTTGGAGTTGGAGTTGGAGATGTAGTTGGAGTTGGAGTTGGAGTTGGAGTTGGAGTTGGAGTAGGAGTTGGATTTGGAGTTGGAGTTGGAGTTGGAGTTGGAGTTGGAGTTGGAGTTGGAGTTGGAGTTGGAGTTGGAGTTGGGTTGGAGTTGGATTGGAGTTGGAGTTGGAGTTGGAGTTGGAGTTGGAGTTGGAGTTGGAGTTGGAGTTGGAGTTGGAGTTGGAGTTGGAGTTGGAGTTGGAGTTGGAGTTGGAGTTGGAGTTGGGAGTTGGAGTTGAGTTGGAGTTGGAGTTGGAGTTGGAGTTGGAGTTGGAGTTGGAGTTGGAGTTGGAGTTGAGTTGGAGTTGGAGTTGGAGTTGGAGTTGGAGTTGGAGTTGGAGTGGAGTTGGAGTTGGAGTTGGAGTGGTGTTGGGTTGGAGTTGGAGTTGGAGTTGGAGTTGGAGTTGGAGTTGGAGTTGAGTTTGTTGGAGTTGGAGTTGGAGTTGGAGTTGGAGTTGGAGTTGGAGTTGGAGTTGGAGTTGGAGTTGGAGTTGGAGTGGAGTTGGAGTTGGAGTTGGAGTTGGAGTTGGAGTGGTTGGAGTTGGAGTTGGAGTTGGAGTTGGAGTTGGAGTTGGTGGAGTTGGAGTTGGAGTTGGAGTTGGAGTTGGAGTTGGAGTTGGAGTTGGAGTTGGAGTTGGAGTTGGAGTTGGAGTTGGAGTTGGAGTTGAGTTGGAGTTGGAGTTGGAGTTGGAGTTTGGAGTTGGAGTTGGAGTTGGAGTTGGAGTTGGAGTTGGAGTTGGAGTTGGAGTTGCAGTTGCAGTTGGAGTTGGAGTTGGACTTGGAGTTGGAGTTGGAGTTGGTTGGAGTTGGAGTTGGAGATGTAGTTGGAGTTGGAGTTGGAGTTGGAGTTGGAGTTGGAGTAGGAGTTGGATTTGGAGTTGGAGTTGGAGTTGGAGTTGGAGTTGGAGTTGGAGTTGGAGTTGGAGTTGGAGTTGGAGTTGGAGTTGGAGTTGGAGTTGGAGTTGGAGTTGGAGTTGGAGTTGGAGTTGGAGTTGGAGTTGTAGTTGGAGTTGGAGTTGGAGTTGGAGTTGGAGTTGGAGTTGGAGTTGGAGTTGGAGTTGGAGTTGGAGTTGGAGTTGGAGTTGGAGTTGGAGTTGGAGTTGGAGTTGGAGTTGGAGTTGGAGTTGGAGTTGGAGTTGGAGTTGGAGTTGGAGTTTGAGTTGGAGTTGGAGTTGGAGTTGGAGTTGGAGTTGGAGTTGGAGTTGGAGTTGGAGTTGGAGTTGGAGTTGGAGTTGGAGTTGGAGTTGGAGTTGGAGTTGGAGTTGGAGTTGGAGTTGGAGTTGGAGTTGGAGTTGGAGTTGGAGTTGGAGTTGGAGTTGAGTTGGAGTTGGAGTTGGAGTTGGAGTTGGAGTTGGAGTTGGAGTTGGAGTTATAGTTGGAGTTGGAGTTGGAGTTGGAGTTGGAGTTGGAGTTGGAGTTGGAGTTGGAGTTGGAGTTGGAGTTGGAGTTGGAGTTGGAGTTGGAGTTGGAGTTGGAGTTGGAGTTGGAGTTGGAGTTGGAGTTGGAGTTGGAGTTGGAGTTGGAGTTGGAGTTGGAGTTGAGTTGGAGTTGGAGTTGGAGTTGGAGTTGGTGTTGGAGTTGGAGTGGAGTTGGAGTTGGAGTTGGAGTTGGAGTTGGAGTTGGAGTTGGAGTTGGAGTTGGAGTTGGAGTTGGAGTTGGAGTTGGAGTTGGAGTTGGAGTTGGAGTTGGAGTTGGAGTTGGAGTTGGAGTTGGAGTGGTGGAGTTGGAGTTGGAGTTGGAGTTGGAGTTGGAGTTGGAGTTGGAGTTGGAGTTGAGTTGGAGTGGGAGTTGGAGTTGGAGTTGAGGTGGAGTTGGAGTTGGAGTTGGAGTTGGAGTTGGAGTGGTTGGAGTGGAGTTGGTGTTGGAGTTGGAGTTGGAGTTGGAGTTGGAGTTGGAGTGGGTTGGAGTTGGAGTTGGAGTTGGAGTTGGAGTTGGAGTTGGAGTTGGAGTTGGAGTTGGAGTTGGAGTTGGAGTTGGAGTTGGAGTTGGAGTGGAGTTGGAGTTGGAGTTGGAGTTGGAGTTGGAGTTGGAGTTGGAGTTGGAGTTGGAGTTGGAGTTGGAGTTGGAGTTGGAGTTGGAGTTGGAGTTGGAGTGGAGTTGGAGTTGGAGTTGGAGTGGAGTTGGAGTTGGAGTTGGAGTTGGAGTTGGAGTTGGAGTTGGAGTTGGAGTTGGAGTTGGAGTTGGAGTTGGAGTTGGAGTTGGAGTTGGAGTGGAGTTGGAGTTGGAGTTGGAGTTGGAGTTGGAGTTGGAGGTTGGAGTGGAGTTGGAGTGGGTTGGAGTTGGAGTTGGAGTTGGAGTTGGAGTTGGAGTTGGAGTTGGTGTTGGAGTGGTGTGGAGTGGAGTTGGAGTTGGAGTTGGAGTTGGAGTTGGAGTTGGAGTTGGAGTTGGAGTTGGAGTTGGAGTTGGAGCTGGACTTGGAGTGGGAGTTGGAGTTGGAGTTGGAGTTGGAGTTTGAGTTTGAGTTGGAGTTGGAGTTGGAGTTGGAGTTTGAGTTGAAGTTGGAGTCGGAGTCGGAGTCGGAGTCGGAGTCGGAGTGGGAGTCGGAGTCGGAGTCGGAGTCAGAGTCGGAGACGGAGTCGGTGTCGGAGTCGGAGTCGGAGTTGGAGTCGGAGTCGGAGTCGGAGTCGGAGTCGGAGTGGGAGTTGGAAGTGGAGTTGTAGTTGGAGTTGGAGTTGGAGTTGGAGTTGGAGTTTAGTTGGAGTTGGAGTTGGAGTTGGAGTTGGAGTTGGAGTTGGAGTTGGAGTTGGAGTTGGAGTTGGAGTTGGAGTTGGAGTTGGAGTTGGAGTTGGAGTTGGAGTTGGAGTTGGAGTTGGAGTTGGAGTTGGAGATGGAGTTGGAGTTGGAGTTGGAGTTGGAGTTGGAGTTGCAGTTGGAGTTGGAGTTGGATTTATAGTTGCACTAGGAGTTGGAGTTGGAGTTGGAGTTGGAGTTGGAGTTGGAGTTGGAGTTGGAGTTGGAGTTGGATTTGGAGTTGGAGTTGAATTTAGAGTGGAGTTGGAGTTAGTGTTGGAGTTGGAGTAAGAGTTGGAGTTGGATGCAGTTGGTGTTCCAACTAGCTAATCCGACTCCAACTTCAACTCCAACTCCAACTCCAACTCCAACTCCAACTCCAACTCCAACTCTAACTCCAACTCCAACTCCAACTCCAACTCCAACTCCAACTCCAACACCAACTCCAACTCCAACTCCAACTCCAACTCCACTCCAACTCCAACTCCAACTCCAACTCCAACTCCAACTCCAACTCCAACTCCAACTCCAACTCCAACTCCACTCCAACTCCAACTCCAACTCCAACTCCAACTCCAACTCCAATTCCACTCCACCCACTCCAACACCAACTCCCAACTCCAACTCCAACTCCAACTCCAACTCCAACTCCAACTCCAACTCCAACTCCAACTCCAACTCCAACTCCAACTCCAACTCCAACTCCAACTCCCACTCCAACTCCAACTCCAACTCCAACTCCAACTCCAACCAACTCCAACTCCAACTCCAACTCCAACTCCAACTCCAACTCCAACTCCAACTCCAACTCCAACTCCAACTCCAACTCCAACTCCAACTCCAACTCCAACTCCAACTCCAACTCCAACTCCAACTCCAACTCCAACTCCAACTCCAACTCCAACTCCAACTCCAACTCCAACTCCAACTCCAACTCCAACTCCAACTCCAACTCCAACTCCAACTCCAACTCCAACTCCAACTCCAACTCCAACTCCAACTCCAACTCCAACTCCAACTCCAACTCCAACTCCAACTCCAACTCCAACTCCAACTCCAACTCCAACTCCAACTCCAACTCCAACTCCAACTCCAACTCCAACTCCAACTCCAACTCCAACTCCAACTCCAACTCCAACTCCAACTCCAACTCCAACTCCAACTCCAACTCCAACTCCAACTCCAACTCCAACTCCAACTCCAACTCCAACTCCAACTCCAACTCCAACTCCAACTCCAACTCCAACTCCAACTCCAACTCCAACTCCAACTCCAACTCCAACTCCAACTCCAACTCCAACTCCAACTCCAACTCCAACTCCAACTCCAACTCCAACTCCAACTCCAACTCCAACTCCAACTCCAACTCCAACTCCAACTCCAACTCCAACTCCAACTCCAACTCCAACTCCAACTCCAACTCCAACTCCAACTCCAACTCCAACTCCAACTCCAACTCCAACTCCAACTCCAACTCCAACTCCAACTCCAACTCCAACTCCAACTCCAACTCCAACTCCAACTCCAACTCCAACTCCAACTCCAACTCCAACTCCAACTCCAAATCCAACTCCAACTCCAACTCCAACTCCAACTCCAACTCCAACTCCAACTCCAACTCCAACTCCAACTCCAACTCCAACTCCAACTCCAACTCCAACTCCAACTCCAACTCCAAAACCAACTCCAACTCCAACTCCAACTCCAACTCCAACTCCAACTCCATCTCCAACTCCAACTCCAACTCCAACTCCAACTCCAACTCCAACTCCAACTCCAACTCCAACTCCAACTCCAACTCCAACTCCAACTCCAACTCCAACTCCAACTCCAACTCCAACTCCAACTCCAACTCCAACTCCAACTCCAACTCCAACTCCAACTCCAACTCCAACTCCAACTGCAACTCCAACTCCTACTCCAACTCCAACTCCAGCTCCAACTCCAACTCCAACTCCAACTCCAACTCCATCTCCAACTCCAACTCCAACTCCGATTTCATACATCCGACCAGCAAGAACGCGTGAGCAGTGGAGCTTCCTCTGTAATATCTGTATTGAGAATCACACCACGTTGGAAGATCCATAAAAGGATCTGAATAGATAGCAAAAGGTATCATAATACTCTGTTCCAAGAATCAGGCCTTCAGAGGCGCATTCTTAGTTGATCATTTTCAGCAAAATCTGTATTGAGGATCATGCCACTTTGAAATATACCTACACGCATCTTAATGGATGAAAGAAGAATTAATAAAACTCGGTTTCAAACGTCCGACCAGCAGGGTCGCGGGAGCTGTGGAGCTTTCTCAGTAATATCTGTCTTGAGAGTCACGCCACATTGAAAGATCCGTAAAAGGTTCTGAATGGATAGTAAACGATATAATAATATTCGGTTTCGGAAATCCATAAGAAACAATCTTGAAGTGTAACTTCTACAATAATATCTGTATTGACAATCACACCAAGTTAAAGGATTCGTAAAAAGGTATAAGAAACACGTTTGCAGTGTAACTTATACATCAATATCTGTAAAGGCAATCATGCCACGTTGAAGAATCCTCAAAAGGATCTGATTGGATAGAAAAAGGTATCGTAGAGTAGGTTTCGAATATACGCCACTAGGGAAGCGTGAGCAGTGTATCTTTCTCAGTAATATCTTTATTGAGTATCACACTATGTTGAAAGATCCGTAAAAGGATCTGAAAAGATAGTAAAAGGTATCATAATACGCGGTTCCAAAAATCAGGCATTAGGGGTGCATTGGCAGTTGAACATTTTCAGTAATATCTGTATTGAGAAACATGCCACTTTGGTATATCCCACAAAACATCTAAATGGATAGTAAAAGAATTAATAAAACTCGGTGTCAAACATCCGAACAGCAGGGACACGTGAGCAGTAAAGCTTGCTCAGTAATATCTGTATTGAGAATCACCCCACATTGAAAGATCCGTAAAAGGTTCTGAATGGATATTAAACGAGATAATAATACTCGGTTTGAAATAACCATTAGAAACGCGCTTTCAGTGTAACTCCTAAAGTAATATCTGTATTGAGATCATATCACGTTAAAGGATCCTTATAAGGATCTGAATGGGTAGTAAAAGATATAGTTGTAGTCGGTTCCGATTATACGCCAACAGGAAAGCGCGAGCAGTGGAAATTTCTCAGTAATATCTTTATTGAGAATCACACCATGTGGAAAAATTCATAAAAGGATCTGAATAGATAGAAAAAGGTATTTTATTTCGCGGTTAAAAATATCAGGCCATCAGAGGCGCATTGGCAGTAGAATTTTTCAGTAATATATGTATTGAGAATCATGCCACTTTGAATAATGCCTAAAAGTATCTAAATAACAGAATAATTAAAACACGATTTCAAACATCACGCCAGCAGGGACGCGCAAGAAGTGGAGCTTTCTCAGTAATATCTTTATTGAGAATCACACCACGTTGAATGATCCGTAAAAGGTTCTTAATGGAAGTAAACGATATCCAGCCTTTAGAAACGCGCTTACAGTGTAACTTCTACAATAATATCTGTATTGGGAATTATACCACGTTGAAGGATCTTTGAAAGGATTTGAAATGAAAGTAGAAGATATAGTAGTAGTCGGATTCGAATATACGCCAATAGGGAAGAGTGAGCAGTGGAACTTTCTCAGTAATATCTTTATTGAGAATCACACCAATTTGAAAGATTTGTAAAAGAATCTGAATGAATAGTAAAAAGTAATATATTACTCGGTTTAAAATATCAGGCCATCAGAGGCGCATTGGCAGTAGAACTTTTTCTTCAATCTGTATCGAGAATCGTGCCTCTTTGAAAGATCCCTAAAAGAATCTAAATGGATAGTAAAAGAATTAATAAAACACGATTTCAATCATCCGGCCAGCAGGAACGTGCGAGCATTGGAGCTTCCTCTGTAATATCTTTATTGAGAAACACACCACGTTGAAAGATCTGTAAAAGGTTCTTAATGGTTAGTAAACGATATAATAATACTCGGTTTCGAATATCCAGCCATAAAAAACGCGTAAGCAGTGTAACTTCTACAGTAATATCTGTATTGTGAATCATGCCACGTTGAAGGATCCTTAAAAGCTTCTGAAGGGATAGTAAAAGATATAGTAGTAGTCTGTTTCGAATATACGCCAACAAGAAAGCGTGAGCAGTGGAACTTTCTCAGTAATATCTTTATTGAGAATCACACCACGTTGAAAAATCAGTGAAAGGATCTTAATGGATAATAAACGATATAATAATACTCGGTTTCGAATATCCAGCCATTATAAACGCGTACGCAGTATAACTTCTACAGTAATATCTGTATTGTGAATCATGCCACGTTGAAGGATCCTTAAAAGCTTCTGAAGGGATAGTAAAAGATATAGTAGTAGTCTGTTTCGAATATACGCCAACAAGAAAGCGTGAGCAGTGGAAATTTCTCAGTAATATCTTTATTGAGAATCACCCCACGTTGAAAGATCAGTTAAAGGATCTGAATATATAGTAGAAGGTAATACTCGGTTTCAAATTTAGCGCCAACAGAACCGCATTGGCAATGGAACCTTATCAGAAATATCTGTACTGAGAATCATGCCACGTCAGTTTCGAACATCCGGCCAGCAGGCACGCGTGAGCATTGTAACTTCTACTGTAATATCTGTATTTTGAATCATGCCATGTTGAAGGATCCTTAAAAGGATCTGAATGAAGCGTAAGAGTCGTGGCATGATTGCCAATACAGATATTACTGAGAAGGTTCCATTGCCAATGCAGTTCTGATGGCGCGATATTTGAAACCGGGTATTAAAATACATTCAACTATCTATTCAGATCCTTTTACGGATCTTTCAAAGTGGTGTGATTCTCAAATCAAACTAGTTGTTTGGAGTTGGAGTTGGAGTTGGAGTTGGAGTAGGATTTGGAGTAGGATTTGGAGCTGGAGTTGGAGTTGGAGTTGGAGTTGGAGTTGGAGTTGGAGTTGGAGTTGGAATTGGAGTTGGATTTGGAGGTAACTCCAACTCCAACTTCAACTCCAACTCCAACTACAAATCCAACTCAAACTCCAACACCAACTCCAACTCCAACTCCAACTCCAACTCCAACTCCAACTCCAACTCCAACTCCAACTCCAACTCCAACTCCAACTCCAACTCCAACTCCAACTCCAACTCCAACTCCAACTCCAACTCCAACTCCAACTCCAACTCCAACTCCAACTCCAACTCCAACTCCAACTCCAACTCCAACTCCAACTCCAACTCCAACTCCAACTCCAACTCCAACTCCAACTCCAACTCCAACTCCAACTCCAACTCCAACTCCAACTCCAACTCCAACTCCAACTCCAACTCCAACTCCAACTCCAACTCCAACTCCAACTCCAACTCCAACTCCAACTCCAACTCCAACTCCAACTCCAACTCCAACTCCAACTCCAACTCCAACTCCAACTCCAACTCCAACTCCAACTCCAACTCCAACTCCAACTCCAACTCCAACTCCAACTCCAACTCAACTCCAACTCCAACTCCAACTCCAACTCCAACTCCAACTCCAACTCCAACTCCAACTCCAACTCCAACTCCAACTCCAACTCCAACTCCAACTCCAACTCCAACTCCAACTCCAACTCCAACTCCAACTCCAACTCCAACTCCAACTCCAACTCCAACTCCAACTCCAACTCCAACTCCAACTCCAACTCCAACTCCAACTCCAACTCCAACTCCAACTCCAACTCCAACTCCAACTCCAACTCCAACTCCAACTCCAACTCCAACTCCAACTCCAACTCCAACTCCAACTCCAACTCCAACTCCAACTCCAACTCCAACTCCAACTCCAACTCCAACTCCAACTCCAACTCCAACTCCAACTCCAACTCCAACTCCAACTCCAACTCCAACTCCAACTCCAACTCCAACTCCAACTCCAACTCCAACTCCAACTCCAACTCCAACTCCAACTCCAACTCCAACTCCAACTCCAACTCCAACTCCAACTCCAACTCCAACTCCAACTCCAACTCCAACTCCAACTCCAACTCCAACTCCAACTCCAACTCCAACTCCAACTCCAACTCCAACTCCAACTCCAACTCCAACTCCAACTCCAACTCCAACTCCAACTCCAACTCCAACTCCAACTCCAACTCCAACTCCAACTCCAACTCCAACTCCAACTCCAACTCCAACTCCAACTCCAACTCCAACTCCAACTCCAACTCCAACTCCAACTCCAACTCCAACTCCAACTCCAACTCCAACTCCAACTCCAACTCCAACTCCAACTCCAACTCCAACTCCAACTCCAACTCCAACTCCAACTCCAACTCCAACTCCAACTCCAACTCCAACTCCAACTCCAACTCCAACTCCAACTCCAACTCCAACTCCAACTCCAACTCCAACTCCAACTCCAACTCCAACTCCAACTCCAACTCCAACTCCAAATCCAACTCCAACTCCAACTCCAACTCCAACTCCAACTCCAACTCCAACTCCAACTCCAACTCCAACTCCAACTCCAACTCCAACTCCAACTCCAACTCCAACTCCAACTCCAACTCCAAAACCAACTCCAACTCCAACTCCAACTCCAACTCCAACTTCAACTCCAACTCCAACTCCAACTCCAACTCCATCTCCAACTCCAACTCCAACTCCAACTCCAACTCCAACTCCAACTCCAACTCCAACTCCAACTCCAACTCCAACTCCAACTCCAACTCCAACTCCAACTCCAACTCCAACTCCAACTGCAACTCCAACTCCTACTCCAACTCCAACTCCAGCTCCAACTCCAACTCCAACTCCAACTCCAACTCCATCTCCAACTCCAACTCCAACTCCGATTTCATACATCCGACCAGCAAGAACGCGTGAGCAGTGGAGCTTCCTCTGTAATATCTGTATTGAGAATCACACCACGTTGGAAGATCCATAAAAGGATCTGAATAGATAGCAAAAGGTATCATAATACTCTGTTCCAAGAATCAGGCCTTCAGAGGCGCATTCTTAGTTGATCATTTTCAGCAAAATCTGTATTGAGGATCATGCCACTTTGAAATATACCTACACGCATCTTAATGGATGAAAGAAGAATTAATAAAACTCGGTTTCAAACGTCCGACCAGCAGGGTCGCGGGAGCTGTGGAGCTTTCTCAGTAATATCTGTCTTGAGAGTCACGCCACATTGAAAGATCCGTAAAAGGTTCTGAATGGATAGTAAACGATATAATAATATTCGGTTTCGGAAATCCATAAGAAACAATCTTGAAGTGTAACTTCTACAATAATATCTGTATTGACAATCACACCAAGTTAAAGGATTCGTAAAAAGGTATAAGAAACACGTTTGCAGTGTAACTTATACATCAATATCTGTGAAGGCAATCATGCCACGTTGAAGAATCCTCAAAAGGATCTGATTGGATAGAAAAAGGTATCGTAGAGTAGGTTTCGAATATACGCCACTAGGGAAGCGTGAGCAGTGTATCTTTCTCAGTAATATCTTTATTGAGTATCACACTATGTTGAAAGATCCGTAAAAGGATCTGAAAAGATAGTAAAAGGTATCATAATACGCGGTTCCAAAAATCAGGCATTAGGGGTGCATTGGCAGTTGAACATTTTCAGTAATATCTGTATTGAGAAACATGCCACTTTGGTATATCCCACAAAACATCTAAATGGATAGTAAAAGAATTAATAAAACTCGGTGTCAAACATTCGAACAGCAGGGACACGTGAGCAGTAAAGCTTGCTCAGTAATATCTGTATTGAGAATCACCCCACATTGAAAGATCCGTAAAAGGTTCTGAATGGATATTAAACGAGATAATAATACTCGGTTTGAAATAACCATTAGAAACGCGCTTTCAGTGTAACTCCTAAAGTAATATCTGTATTGAGATCATATCACGTTAAAGGATCCTTATAAGGATCTGAATGGGTAGTAAAAGATATAGTTGTAGTCGGTTCCGATTATACGCCAACAGGAAAGCGCGAGCAGTGGAAATTTCTCAGTAATATCTTTATTGAGAATCACACCATGTGGAAAAATTCAAAAAAGGATCTGAATAGATAGAAAAAGGTATTTTATTTCGCGGTTAAAAATATCAGGCCATCAGAGGCGCATTGGCAGTAGAATTTTTCAGTAATATATGTATTGAGAATCATGCCACTTTGAATAATGCCTAAAAGTATCTAAATAACAGAATAATTAAAACACGATTTCAAACATCACGCCAGCAGGGACGCGCAAGAAGTGGAGCTTTCTCAGTAATATCTTTATTGAGAATCACACCACGTTGAATGATCCGTAAAAGGTTCTTAATGGAAGTAAACGATATCCAGCCTTTAGAAACGCGCTTACAGTGTAACTTCTACAATAATATCTGTATTGGGAATTATACCACGTTGAAGGATCTTTGAAAGGATTTGAAATGAAAGTAGAAGATATAGTAGTAGTCGGATTCGAATATACGCCAATAGGGAAGAGTGAGCAGTGGAACTTTCTCAGTAATATCTTTATTGAGAATCACACCAATTTGAAAGATTTGTAAAAGAATCTGAATGAATAGTAAAAAGTAATATATTACTCGGTTTAAAATATCAGGCCATCAGAGGCGCATTGGCAGTAGAACTTTTTCTTCAATCTGTATCGAGAATCGTGCCTCTTTGAAAGATCCCTAAAAGAATCTAAATGGATAGTAAAAGAATTAATAAAACACGATTTCAATCATCCGGCCAGCAGGAACGTGCGAGCATTGGAGCTTCCTCTGTAATATCTTTATTGAGAAACACACCACGTTGAAAGATCTGTAAAAGGTTCTTAATGGTTAGTAAACGATATAATAATACTCGGTTTCGAATATCCAGCCATAAAAAACGCGTAAGCAGTGTAACTTCTACAGTAATATCTGTATTGTGAATCATGCCACGTTGAAGGATCCTTAAAAGCTTCTGAAGGGATAGTAAAAGATATGGTAGTAGTCTGTTTCGAATATACGCCAACAAGAAAGCGTGAGCAGTGGAACTTTCTCAGTAATATCTTTATTGAGAATCACACCACGTTGAAAAATCAGTGAAAGGATCTTAATGGATAATAAACGATATAATAATACTCGGTTTCGAATATCCAGCCATTATAAACGCGTACGCAGTATAACTTCTACAGTAATATCTGTATTGTGAATCATGCCACGTTGAAGGATCCTTAAAAGCTTCTGAAGGGATAGTAAAAGATATAGTAGTAGTCTGTTCAAAATCGGGGTTGTTCAGATTTTGTCAAAATTTAGAGTAGTGGACTGTTACAGACGATTGAGTTGGAAAAACTGTTAAAAACAATTTATTTACATATATACACTGTTTCCAGAGAATGAGACATGAGAATACATATAAATGTATGAGCTGAGAGCAGAGTAGCGCAGTGCACCAACGATTAGCTTTTATGAAATTTCACATCGAGAGTAGAACATGAGATTAAGTTGAGATTTTAGTTACTGAATTAATATGACCTAGGTAAAAAGCTTGTATAAGTTGGATGCACATTACTATTCTTGAGTAAGTATTTAACTATTGAGAAACTAGGGACCACTGAGATAAATTGAAACAATTTTCAAACAATAAACTATTGTGACTTGAATCAATTCTGTGAGCAATTCTGAGTGAATACCAGTAATAATGTATTAAGTAAATTTGAGCTGAAGGTGAGTTGGATAATTGAAGCAATTTTCAAACAATAAACTATTGTGACTTGAATCAATTCTGTGAGATCGTCTGAGTGGACAATTAATGAATGTATTGATTAAATTTGAGCAGAAAGTGAGTTGAATAATTGAAGCAATTTTCAAACAATAAACTATTGTGACTTGAATCAATTCTGTGAGTCTGAGTGGATACCATTAATGAATGTATTGATTAAATTTGAGCAGAAAGTGAGTTGAATAATTGAAGCAATTTTCAAACAATAAACTATTGTGACTTGAATCAATTCTGTGAGATCGAACATGTGAGACAATTAAAATGGCGGAACTCTAGTGCAACCTGTCCTGCAAACGAGCTAGTTAAAATTCATATTGAAACTGTCGAAAAGAGCAGACGTTCTGATATTTTATATCGAACAAACCATTGATTATTATATCTAGACAATAAATGAGTTGACTTAAATTTACAGCTGATGCTATTCAATACGAGTTGGTTTCAATACGAGATGATATAATTTGAGAAGATCAATAATTTCATCGTAATATAAAATCATGTTGTATGCACAAATCCAATTAAGAGAAATCATTATGAGATATTCGAATTAATTCAGACACATGTGGATGAATGAAAGAACGATTTCAGCCATCAGCATTTCACTCGGAACATGTGCACTTCTGAATTACAATTTACGTATTGTGAGTTTTGAGAATAAATAAACTAACATTGAGAGCTGTAAATTACCTGTGTTTTCAGGACACTGATTGCACTAGATTAACAAAATTATGAGATGAACTAATGAGCTGTATAGAAAAATGAATGTGAAACTTGTATAAACGCAAGAGAAGGCATTGAGGCTGTCCGCAATGAATCAAATTCACAAGTCGAAGTCGTGGTTGACCGGGGGTCGAATTAAAATTCACCTCGGCGCAGGTTGCTTGAGAAATGCATACTTGTTCGAGATTAAAGAGTTGAAGGCGCTAAATTCAAAAATACTATAGAGCGGAAAGATAGTGTGCAGACTTGTTTACTTGTAGAAGTGCACCTAAGTAGGTTGAATTCGGGACTTCTATGTGGCTTCAAATTGGGGGGATGCTCAATTTTAAACATAGTCTGTTTCGAATATACGCCAACAAGAAAGCGTGAGCAGTGGAAATTTCTCAGTAATATCTTTATTGAGAATCACCCCACGTTGAAAGATCAGTTAAAGGATCTGAATATATAGTAGAAGGTAATACTCGGTTTCAAATTTAGCGCCAACAGAACCGCATTGGCAATGGAACCTTATCAGAAATATCTGTACTGAGAATCATGCCACGTCAGTTTCGAACATCCGGCCAGCAGGCACGCGTGAGCATTGTAACTTCTACTGTAATATCTGTATTTTGAATCATGCCATGTTGAAGGATCCTTAAAAGGATCTGAATGAAGCGTAAGAGTCGTGGCATGATTGCCAATACAGATATTACTGAGAAGGTTCCATTGCCAATGCAGTTCTGATGGCGCGATATTTGAAACCGGGTATTAAAATACATTCAACTATCTATTCAGATCCTTTTACGGATCTTTCAAAGTGGTGTGATTCTCAAATCAAACTAGTTGTTTGGAGTTGGAGTTGGAGTTGGAGTTGGAGTTGGAGTTGGAGTTGGAGTAGGATTTGGAGCTGGAGTTGGAGTTGGAGTTGGAGTTGGAGTTGGAGTTGGAGTTGGAATTGGAGTTGGATTTGGAGGTAACTCCAACTCCAACTTCAACTCCAACTCCAACTACAAATCCAACTCAAACTCCAACACCAACTCCAACTCCAACTCCAACTCCAACTCCAACTCCAACTCCAACTCCAACTCCAACTCCAACTCCAACTCCAACTCCAACTCCAACTCCAACTCCAACTCCAACTCCAACTCCAACTCCAACTCCAACTCCAACTCCAACTCCAACTCCAACTCCAACTCCAACTCCAACTCCAACTCCAACTCCAACTCCATCTCCAACTCCAACTCCAACTCCAACTCCAACTCCAACTCCAACTCCAACTCCAACTCCAACTCCAACTCCAACTCCAACTCCAACTCCAACTCCAACTCCAACTCCAACTCCAACTCCAACTCCAACTCCAACTCCAACTCCAACTCCAACTCCAACTCCAACTCCAACTCCAACTCCAACTCCAACTCCAACTCCAACTCCAACTCCAACTCCAACTCCAACTCCAACTCCAACTCCAACTCCAACTCCAACTCCAACTCCAACTCCAACTCCAACTCCAACTCCAACTCCAACTCCAACTCCAACTCCAACTCCAACTCCAACTCCAACTCCAACTCCAACTCCAACTCCAACTCCAACTCCAACTCCAACTCCAACTCCAACTCCAACTCCAACTCCAACTCCAACTCCAACTCCAACTCCAACTCCAAATCCAACTCCAACTCCAAATCCAACTCCAACTCCAACTCCAACTCCAACTCCAACTCCAACTCCAACTCCAACTCCAACTCCAACTCCAAAACCAACTCCAACTCCAACTCCAACTCCAACTCCAACTTCAACTCCAACTCCAACTCCAACTCCAACTCCAACTCCAACTCCAACTCCAACTCCAACTCCAACTCCAACTCCAACTCCAACTCCAACTCCAACTCCAACTCCAACTCCAACTCCAACTCCAACTGCAACTCCAACTCCAACTCCTACTCCAACTCCAACTCCAGCTCCAACTCCAACTCCAACTCCAACTCCAACTCCATCTCCAACTCCAACTCCAACTCCGATTTCATACATCCGACCAGCAAGAACGCGTGAGCAGTGGAGCTTCCTCTGTAATATCTGTATTGAGAATCACACCACGTTGGAAGATCCATAAAAGGATCTGAATAGATAGCAAAAGGTATCATAATACTCTGTTCCAAGAATCAGGCCTTCAGAGGCGCATTCTTAGTTGATCATTTTCAGCAAAATCTGTATTGAGGATCATGCCACTTTGAAATATACCTACACGCATCTTAATGGATGAAAGAAGAATTAATAAAACTCGGTTTCAAACGTCCGACCAGCAGGGTCGCGGGAGCTGTGGAGCTTTCTCAGTAATATCTGTCTTGAGAGTCACGCCACATTGAAAGATCCGTAAAAGGTTCTGAATGGATAGTAAACGATATAATAATATTCGGTTTCGGAAATCCATAAGAAACAATCTTGAAGTGTAACTTCTACAGTAATATCTGTATTGACAATCATACCAAGTTAAAGGATTCGTAAAAAGGTATAAGAAACACATATGCAGTGTAACTTATACATCAATATCTGTAAAGGCAATCATGCCACGTTGAAGAATCCTCAAAAGGATCTGAAAAGATAGTAAAAGGTATCATAATACGCGGTTCCAAAAATCAGGCATTAGGGGTGCATTGGCAGTTGAACATTTTCAGTAATATCTGTATTGAGAAACATGCCACTTTGGTATATCCCACAAAACATCTAAATGGATAGTAAAAGAATTAATAAAACTCGGTGTCAAACATCCGAACAGCAGGGACACGTGAGCAGTAAAGCTTGCTCAGTAATATCTGTATTGAGAATCACCCCACATTGAAAGATCCGTAAAAGGTTCTGAATGGATATTAAACGAGATAATAATACTCGGTTTGAAATAACCATTAGAAACGCGCTTGCAGTGTAACTCCTAAAGTAATATCTGTATTGAGATCATACCACGTTAAAGGATCCTTATAAGGATCTGAATTGGTAATAAAAGATATAGTTGTAGTCGGTTCCGATTATACGCCAACAGGAAAGCGCGAGCAGTGGAAATTTCTCAGTAATATCTTTATTGAGAATCACACCATGTGGAATTATTCATAAAAGGATCTGAATAGATAGAAAAAGGTATTTTATTTCGCGGTTAAAAATATCAGGCCATCAGAGGCGCATTGGCAGTAGAATTTTTCAGTAATATATGTATTGAGAATCATGCCACTTTGAATAATGCCTAAAAGTATCTAAATAACAGAATAATTAAAACACGATTTCAAACATCAGGCCAGCAGGGACGCGCAAGAAGTGGAGCTTTCTCAGTAATATCTTTATTGAGAGTCACAGTACATTGAAAGATCCGTTAAAGGTTCTGAATGGATAGTAAACGATATAATAATATTCGGTTTCGAATATCCATAAGAAACAAGCTTGCAGTGTAACTTCTACAGTAATATCTGTATTGACAATCATACCACGTTGAAGGATCCGTAATAGGCTATTAGAAACGCGTTTGCAGTGTAACTTATACATCAATATCTGTAGAGGGAATCATGCCACGTTGAAGAATCCTCAAAAGGATCTGATTGGATAGTAAAAGATATCGTAGAGTAGGTTTCGAATATCGCGTGAGCAGTGTACCTTTCTCAGTAATATCTTTATTGAGTATCACGTTATGTTGAAAGATCCGTAAAAGGATCTGAATAGATAGTAAAAGGTATCATAATACGCGGTTCCAAAAATCAGGCATTAGAGGTGCATTGGCAGTTGAACATTTTCAGTAATATCTGTATTGAGAAACATGCCACTTTGGGATATCCCTTAAAACATCTAAATGGATAGTAACAGAATTAATAAAACTCGGTGTCAAACATTCGAACAGCAGGGACACGTGAGCAGTAGAGCTTTCTCAGTAATATCTGTATTGAGAATCACACCACATTGAAAGATCCGTAAAAGGTTCTGAATGGATATCAAACGATATAATAATACTCGGTTTGGAATTAGAAACGCGCTTGCAGTGTAACTCCTAAAGTAATATTTGTATTGAGAATCATACCACGTTAAAGGATCCTTATAATGGTCTGAAAGGGTAGTAAAAGATATAGTAGTAGTCGGTTCCGATTATACGCCAACAGGAAAGCGCGAGCAGTTGAAATTTCTCAGTGATATCTTTATTGAGAATCACACCATGTCGAAAGATCCATAAAAGGATCTGAATAGATAGGAAAAGGTATTTTATTTCCCGGTTATAAATATCAGGCCATCAGAGGCGCATTGGCAGTAGAATTTTTCAGTAATATATGTATTGAGAATCATGCCACTTTGAATAATGCCTAAAAGTATCTAAATAACAGAATAATTAAAACACGATTTCAAATATCAGGCCAGCAGGGATGCGCGAGAATTGGAGCTTTCTCAGTAATATCTTTATATGCCTTCAGAAACGCGCTTGCAGTGTAACTTCTACTGTAATATCTGTATTGGGAATTATACCACGTTGAAGGATCTTTAAAAGGATTTGAAATGAAAGTAAAAGATATAGTAGTAGTCAGATTCAAATATACGCCAATAGGGAAGCGTGAGCAGTGGAATTTTCTCAGTAATATCTTTATTGAGACTCACATCAATTTGAAAGATCCGTAAAAGGATCTGAATGGATAGTAAAAAGTTTTATATTACTCGGTTTAAAATATCAGGCCATCAGAGGCGCATTGGCAGTAGAAATTTTTCCGTAATATCTGTATCGAGAATCATGCCTCTTTGAAAGATCCCTAAAAGAATCTGAATGGATAGTGAAAGAATTAATAAATACGATTTCAATCATCCGGCCAGCAGGAACGTGCGAGCATTGGAGCTTCCTCTGTAATATCTTTATTGAGAAACACACCACGCTGAAAGATCTGTAAAAGGTTCTTACTGGATAGTAAACGATATAATAAAACTTGGTTTCGAATATCCAGCCATTAGAAACGGGTACGCAGTGTAACTTCTACAGTAATATCTTTATTGTGAATCATGCCACGTTGAAGGATCCTTAAAAGCTTCTGAAGGGATAGTATAAGATATAGTAGTAGTCTGTTTCGAATATACGCCAACAGGAAAGCGTGAGCAGTGGAAGTTTCTCAGTAATATCTTTATTGAGAATCACACCACGTTGAAAGATCAGTGAAAGGATCTGAATATAAAGTAGAAGGTAATACTCGGTTTCAAATATAGTGCCATCAGAACCGCATTGGCAATGGAACCTTATCAGTAATATCTGTATTTAGAATCATGCGCTGTCAGTTTCGAACGTCTGGCCAGCAGGCACGCGTGAGCATTGTAACTTCTACTGTAATATCTGTATTTGGAATCATGCCATGTTGGAGGATCCTTAAAAGGATCTGAATGAATAGTAAGAGTCGTAGCATGATTGCCAATACAGATATTACTGAGAAGGTTCCATTGCCAATGCAGTTCTGATGGCGCGATATTTGAAACCGGGTATTAAAATACATTCAGCTATCTATTCAGATCCTTTTACGGATCTTTCAAAGTGGTGTGATTCTCAATAAAGATATTACTGAGAAAGTTCCACATCACAAGCTTCCCTGTTGGCGTATATACGAAACAGACTACTACTATATCTTTTACTATCCATTCAGATCCTTTTAAGAATCCTTCAACGTGGCATGATTCCCAATACAGATATTACTGTAGAAGTTACACTGCGAACGCCTTTCTAATGGCTGGATATTCGAAACCGAGTATTATTATATCGTTTACTATCCATTAAGAACCTTTTACGGATCTTTCAACGTGGTGTGATTCTCAAATCAAACTAGTTGTTTGGAGTTGGAGTTGGAGTTGAAGATGGAGTTGGAGTTGGAGTTGGAGTTGGAGTTGGAGTTGGAGTTGGAGCTGGAGTTGGAGTTGGAGTTGGAGTTGGAGTTGGAGTTGGAGTTGGATTTGGAGTTGGAGTTGGAGTTGGAGTTGGAGTTGGAGTTGGAGTTGGAGTTGGAGTTGGAGTTGGAGTTGGAGTTGGAGTTGGAGTTGGAGTTGGAGTTGGAGTTGGAGTTGGAGTTGGAGTTGGAGTTGGAGTTGGAGTTGGAGTTGGAGTTGGAGTTGGAGTTGGAGTTGGAGTTGGAGTTGAGTTGGAGTTGGAGTTGGAGTTGGAGTTGGAGTTGGTGGAGTTGGAGTTGGAGTTGGAGTTGGAGTTGGAGTTGGAGTTGGAGTTGGAGTTGGAGTTGGAGTTGGAGTTGGAGTTGGAGTTGGAGTTGGAGTTGGAGTTGGAGTTGGAGTTGGAGTTGGAGTTGGAGTTGGAGTTGGAGTTGGAGTTGGAGTTGGAGTTGGAGTTGGAGTTGGAGTTGGAGTTGGAGTTGGAGTTGGAGTTGGAGTTGGAGTTGGAGTTGGAGTTGGAGTTGGAGTTGGAGTTGGAGTTGGAGTTGGAGTTGGAGTTGGAGTTGGAGTTGGAGTTGGAGTTGGAGTTGGAGTTGGAGTTGGAGTTGGAGTTGGAGTTGGAGTTGGAGTTGGAGTTGGAGTTGGAGTTGGAGTTGGAGTTGGAGTTGGAGTTGGAGTTGGAGTTGGAGTTGGAGTTGGAGTTGGAGTTGGAGTTGGAGTTGGAGTTGGAGTTGGAGTGGAGTTGGAGTTGGAGTTGGAGTTGG
>OW569416.2:12827395-12849505 GCA_937662695.2 Halyzia sedecimguttata | reverse complement strand
GAGTTGGAGTTGGAGTTGGAGTTGGAGTTGGAGTTGGAGTTGTAGTTGGAGTTGCAGTTGGAGATGGAGTTGGAGTTGGTGTTGGAGTTGGAGTTGGAGTTGCAGTTGCAGTTGGAGATGGAGTTGGAGTTGGTGTTGGAGTTGAAGTTGGAATTGGAGTTGGAGTTGGAGTTGGAGTTGGAGTTGGAGTTGGAGTTGGAGTTGGAGTTGGAGTTGGAGTTGGAGTTGGAGTTGGAGTTGGAGTTGGAGTTGGAGTTGGATTTGGAGTTGGAATTGGAGTTGGAGATGGAGTTGGAGTTGGAGTTGGAGTTGGAGTTGGAGTTGGAGTTGGAGTTGGAGTTGGAGGTGGAGTTGGAGTTGGAGTTGAAGTTGGAGTTGGAGTTGGAGTTGGAGTTGGAGTTGGAGTTGGAGTTGGAGTTGGAGTTGGAGTTAGAGTTAGACTCCAACTCCAACTTGAACTCCAACTCCAACTCCAACTCCAACTCCAACTCCAACTCCAACTCCAACTCCAACTCCAACTCCAACTCCAACTCCAACTCCAACTCCAACTCCAACTCCAACTCCAACTCCAACTCCAACTCCAACTCCAACTCCAACTCCAACTCCAACTCCAACTCCAACTCCAACTCCAACTCCAACTCCAACTCCAACTCCAACTCCAACTCCAACTCCAACTCCAACTCCAACTCCAACTCCAACTCCAACTCCAACTCCAACTCCAACTCCAACTCCAACTCCAACTCCAACTCCAACTCCAACTCCAACTCCAACTCCAACTCCAACTCCAACTCCAACTCCAACTCCAACTCCAACTCCAACTCCAACTCCAACTCCAACTCCAACTCCAACTCCAACTCCAACTCCAACTCCAACTCCAACTCCAACTCCAACTCCAACTCCAACTCCAACTCCAACTCCAACTCCACCTCCATCTCCACCTACAACTCCAACTCCAACCCTAACTCCAACTCCAACTCCAATTCCAACTACAACTCCAACTCCAACTCCAACTCCAACTCCAACTCCAACTCCAACTCCAACTCCAACTCCAACTCCAACTCCAACTCCAACTCCAACTCCAACTCCAACTCCAACTCGAACTCCAACTCCAACTCCAACTCCAACTCCAACTCCAACTCCAACTCCAACTCCAACTCCAACTCCAACTCCAACTTGACAATCATACCACGTTAAAGGATGCGTAAAAAGTTCTCAATTAATAGTATACGATATATAAATACTCTGTTTCGAATATCCAGCTATTAGAAACGCGTTTACAGTGTAACTTATACAGTAATATAAGTAGTGGGAATCATGCCACGTTGAAGAATCCTCAAATGGATCTGAATGGATAGTAAAAGATATCGTAGTAGAGGGTTTCGAATTTACGCCACTAGAGAAGCGTGAGCAGTGTACCTCTCTCAGTAATATCTTTATTGGGTATCAAACTATGTTGAAAGGTCCGTAAAAGGATCTGAATAGATAGAAAAAGGTATCATAATACACGGTTCCAAAAATCAGGCTATCAGAGGCGCATTGGCAGTAGAACTTTTTCAGTAATATCTGTATTGAGAATCATGCCACTTTGGAATATCCCTTAAAACATCTAAATGGATGGTAAAAGAATTAATAAATCTCGATGTCAAACATCCGAACAGCAGGAAGGCGTGAGCAGTAGAGCTTTCTCAGTAATATCTGTATTGAGAATCACATCACATTGAAAGATCCGTAATAGGTTCTGAATGGATATTAAACGATTTAATAATACTCGGTTTGGAATATCCATTAGATACGCGCTTTCAGTGTAACTCCTACAGTAATATCTGTATTGAGAATCATACTACGTTAAAGGATCTTTAAAAGGATCTGAATGGGTAGTAAAAGATATAGTAGTAGTCGGTTTCGATTATACGCCAACAGGAAAACGCGAGCAGTGGAAATTTCTTAGTAATATCTTCATTGAGAATCACACCACGTGTAATGATCCGTAAAAGGTACTTAATGTATAGTAAACGATTTAATAATGGCCAGTTTCGCATATCCACCTTTAAAAACGCGCTCGCAGTGTAACTTCTACAGTAATATCTTTATTGGGAATTATACCACGTTGAAGGATACTCAAAAGGATTTGAAATAAAAATTAAAGATATAGTAGTAGTCAGTTTCGAATATACGCCAATAGGAAAGTGTGAGCAGTGGAACTTTCTCAGTAATATCTTTATTGAGAATCACATCAATTTGAAAGATCCGTAAAAGGATCTGAATAGATAGTAAAAGGTAATATATTACTCGGTTTAAAACATCAGGCCATCAGAGGCGCATTGGCAGTAGAACTTTTTCAGTAATATCTGTATCGAGATTCATTCCTCTTTGAAAGATCCATAAAAGAATCTAAAGGGATAGTAAAAGAATTAATAAAACATGATTTCAATCATCCGGCCAGCAGGAGCGTGCAAGCATTGGAGCTTCCTCTGTAATATCTTTATTGAGAATCACACCACGTTGAAAGATCTGTAAAAGATTCTTAATGTATAGTACACGATATAATAATACTCGGTTTCGAATATCCAACCATTAGAAACGCGTACGCAGTGTAACTTCTATAGTTATATCCGTATTGTGAATCATGCCACGTTGAAGGATCCTTAAAAGCTTCTGAATGGATAGTAAAAGATCGAATATACGCCAACAGGGAAGCGTGAGCAGTGGAACTTTCTCAGTAATATCTTTATTGAGAATCACACCACGTTGAAAGATCAGTGAAAGGATCTGAATATATAGTAGAAGGTAATACTCGGTTTCATATATAGCGCCATCAGAACTGCATTGGCAATGCAACCTTATCAGTAATATCTGTATTGAGAATCATGCCACGTCAGTTTCAAACATCCGGTCAGCAGGCACGCGTGATCAGTGTAACTTCTACAGTAATATCTGTATTGGGAATCATGCCACGTTGAAGGATTCTTAAAAAGATCTGAATGGATAGTAAAAGATATAGTAGTAGTCTGTTTCGTATATACGCCAACAGGGAAGCTTGTGATGTGGAATTTTCTCAGTAATATCTTTATTGAGAATCACACCAAGTTGAAAGATCCGTAAAAGGATCTGAATAGATAGTAGAAGGTATTTTAATACTCGGTTTCAAATATCGCGCCATCTTAACTGCATTGGCAATGGAACCTTCTCAGTAATATCTGTATTGGCAATCATGCCACGACTCTTACTATCCATTCAGATCCTTTTAAGGATCCTTCAACAGGGCATGATTCCAAATACAGATATTACAGTAGAAGTTACAATGCTCACGCGTGCCTGCTGGCCGGATGTTTGAAGCTGACGTGGCATGATTCTCAATACAGATATTACTGAAAATGTTGAACTGCCGATGCACCTCTGATGGCCTGATTTTTTAAACCGATTATTATGATGCCTTTTACTATCTGTTCAGATCCTTTTACGGATCTTTCAGCATGGTGTGATTCTCATTAAAGATATTATAGAGAAATATACACTGCTCACGCTTCCCTATTGGCGTATATTCGAAACCGACTACTACTCTTTTACTACGCATTCAGATCCTTTTAAAGATCCTTTAACGTGGTATGATTCTCAGTACAGATATTACTGTATGAGTTACACTGCAAGCGCGTTTCTAATGTATATTCCAAACCGAGTATTATTATATCGTTTAATATCCATTCAGAACCTTTTACGGATCTTTCAACGTGGTGTGATTCTCAATACAGATATTACTGAGAAAGCACTACTGCTCACGCGTCCCTGCTGTTCGGATGTTTGACACCGAGTATTATTAATTCTTGTACTATCCATTTAGATGTTTTAAGGAATATTCCAAAGTGGCATGATTCTCAATACAGATTTTACTGAAAATGTTCAACTGCCAATGCGCCTCTAATACCTGATTTTTGGAACCACGTATTATGATACCTTTTATTATCTATTCAGATCCTTTTACGGATCTTTCAACATAGTGTGTTACTCAATAAAGATATTACTGAGAAAGATACACTGCTCACGCTTTCCTAGTGGCGTATATTCGAAACCCTTTACTACGATATCTTTTACTTTCCATTCAGATCCTTTTGAGGATTCTTCAACGTGGCATGATTCCCACTACAGATATTACTGTGTAAGTTACACTGCAAACGCGTTTCTAATAGCTGGATATTCGAAACCGAGTATTATTATATCGTTTTTTATTAATTAAGAACCTTTTATGGATCCTTTAACGTGGTATGATTGTCAATACAGATATTACTGTAGAAGTTACTCTGCAAGCTTGTTTCTAATGAATATTCGAAACCGGATATTATTATATCGTTTACGGATTCAGCACCTTTTACGGATCTTTCAATGTGGTGTGACTCTCAATACAGATATTACTGAGAAAGCTCCACTGCTCTTGAGACCCTGGTGGTCGGACGTTTGAAACCGAGATTTATTATTTCTTCTTTTATCCATTTAGATGCGTGTAGGTATAGTTCAAAGTGGCATGTACTCAATACAGATATTGCTGAAAATGTTCAACTAACAATGCGCCTCTGACGGACTGATTGTTGGAACAGAGTATTATGATACCTATTTGCTATCTATTCAGAACCTTTTATGGATCTTCCAATGTGGTGTGATTCTCAATACAGATATTACTGAGGAAGCTCCACTGCTGACGCATTCTTGCTGGTCGGATGTTTGAAATCGAGTTTTATTAAATCTATTACTATCCATTAAGATGCTTTTAGGGATATTCCAGAGTGGCATGATCCTCAATACAGATATTACTGAAAATGTTCATCTGCCGATGCACCTCTGATGGCCTGATTTTTGAAACCGATTATTATGATGCCTTTAACTATCTGTTCAGATCATTTTACGGATCTTTCAGCATGGTGTGATTCTCAATAAAGATATTACTGAGAAATATACACTGCTCACGCTTCCCTATTGGCGTATATTCGAAAACCGACTACTACGATATATTGTAGTTGGAGTTGGAGTTGGAGTTGGAGGTTGATTTGGAGTTGGAGGTGTAGTTGGAGTTGGAGTTGGAGTTGGAGTTGTAGTTGGAGTTAGAGATGGAGTTGGAGTTGGAGTTAAAGTTGAAGTTTTAGGTGGAGTTGGGTTGGACTTGGAGTTGGAGTTGGAGTTGGAGTTGGAGTTGGAGTTGGAGTTGGAGTTGGAGTTGGAGTTGGAGTTGGAGTTGGAGTTGGAGTTGGAGTTGGAGTTGGAGTTGGAGTTGGAGTTGGAGTTGGAGTTGGAGTTGGAGTTGGAGTTGGAGTTGGAGTTGGAGTTGGAGTTGGAGTTGGAGTTGGAGTTGGAGTTGGAGTTGGAGTTGGAGTTGGAGTTGGAGTTGGAGTTGGAGTTGGAGTTGGAGTTGGAGTTGGAGTTGGAGTTGGAGTTGGAGTTGGAGTTGGAGTTGGAGTTGGAGTTGGAGTTGGAGTTGGAGTTGGAGTTGGAGTTGGAGTTGGAGTTGGAGTTGGAGTTGGAGTTGGAGTTGGAGTTGGAGTTGGAGTTGGAGTTGGAGTTGGAGTTGGAGTTGGAGTTGGAGTTGGAGTTGGAGTTGGAGTTGGAGTTGGAGTTGGAGTTGGAGTTGGAGTTGGAGTTGGAGTTGGAGTTGGAGTTGGAGTTGGAGTTGGAGTTGGAGTTGGAGTTGGAGTTGGAGTTGGAGTTGGAGTTGGAGTTGGAGTTGGAGTTGGAGTTGGAGTTGGAGTTGGAGTTGGAGTTGGAGTTGGAGTTGGAGTTGGAGTTGGAGTTGGAGTTGGAGTTGGAGTTGGAGTTGGAGTTGGAGTTGGAGTTGGAGTTGGAGTTGGAGTTGGAGTTGGAGTTGGAGTTGGAGTTGGAGTTGGAGTTGGAGTTGGAGTTGGAGTTGGAGTTGGAGTTGGAGTTGGAGTTGGAGTTGGAGTTGGAGTTGGAGTTGGAGTTGGAGTTGGAGTTGGAGTTGGAGTTGGAGTTGGAGTTGGAGTTGGAGTTGGAGTTGGAGTTGGAGTTGGAGTTGGAGTTGGAGTTGGAGTTGGAGTTGGAGTTGGAGTTGGAGTTGGAGTTGGAGTTGGAGTTGGAGTTGGAGTTGGAGTTGGAGTTGGAGTTGGAGTTGGAGTTGGAGTTGGAGTTGGAGTTGGAGTTGGAGTTGGAGTTGGAGTTGGAGTTGGAGTTGGAGTTGGAGTTGGAGTTGGAGTTGGAGTTGGAGTTGGAGTTGGAGTTGGAGTTGGAGTTGGAGTTGGAGTTGGAGTTGGAGTTGGAGTTGGGAGTTGGAGTTGGAGTTGGAGTTGGAGTTGGAGTTGGAGTTGGAGTTGGAGTTGGAGTTGGAGTTGGAGTTGGAGTTGGAGTTGGAGTTGGAGTTGGAGTTGGAGTTGGAGTTGGTGGAGTTGGAGTTGGAGTTGGAGTTGGAGTTGGAGTTGGAGTTGGAGTTGGAGTTGGAGTTGGAGTTGGAGTTGGAGTTGGAGTTGGAGTTGGAGTTGGAGTTGGAGTTGGAGTTGGAGTTGGAGTTGGAGTTGGAGTTGGAGTTGGAGTTGGAGTTGGAGTTGGAGTTGGAGTTGGAGTTGGAGTTGGAGTTGGAGTTGGAGTTGGAGTTGGAGTTGGAGTTGGAGTTGGAGTTGGAGTTGGAGTTGGAGTTGGAGTTGGAGTTGGAGTTGGAGTTGGAGTGGAGTTGGAGTTGGAGTTGGAGTTGGAGTTGAGTTGGAGTTGGAGTTGGAGTTGGAGTTGGAGTTGGAGTTGGAGTTGGAGTTGGAGTTGGAGTTGGAGTTGGAGTTGGAGTTGGAGTTGGAGTTGGAGTTGGAGTTGGAGTTGGAGTTGGAGTTGGAGTTGGAGTTGGAGTTGGAGTTGGAGTTGGAGTTGGAGTTGGAGTTGGAGTTGGAGTTGGAGTTGGAGTTGGAGTTGGAGTTGGAGTTGGAGTTGGAGTTGGAGTTGGAGTTGGAGTTGGAGTTGGAGTTGAGTTGGAGTTGGAGTTGGAGTTGGAGTTGGAGTTGGAGTTGGAGTTGGAGTTGGAGTTGGAGTTGGAGTTGGAGTTGGAGTTGGAGTTGGAGTTGGAGTTGGAGTTGGAGTTGGAGTTGGAGTTGGAGTTGGAGTTGGAGTTGGAGTTGGAGTTGGAGTTGGAGTTGGAGTTGGAGTTGGAGTTGGAGTTGGAGTTGGAGTTGGAGTTGGAGTTGGAGTTGGAGTTGGAGTTGGAGTTGGAGTTGGAGTTGGAGTTGGAGTTGGAGTTGGAGTTGGAGTTGAGTTGGAGTTGGAGTTGGAGTTGGAGTTGGAGTTGGAGTTGGAGTTGGAGTTGGAGTTGGAGTTGGAGTTGGAGTTGGAGTTGGAGTTGGAGTTGGAGTTGGAGTTGGAGTTGGAGTTGGAGTTGGAGTTGGAGTTGGAGTTGGAGTTGGAGTTGGAGTTGGAGTTGGAGTTGGAGTTGGAGTTGGAGTTGGAGTTGGAGTTGGAGTTGGAGTTGGAGTTGGAGTTGGAGTTGGAGTTGGAGTTGGAGTTGGAGTTGGAGTTGGAGTTGGAGTTGGAGTTGGAGTTGGAGTTGGAGTTGGAGTTGGAGTTGGAGTTGGAGTTGGAGTTGGAGTTGGAGTTGGAGTTGGAGTTGGAGTTGGAGTTGGAGTTGGAGTTGGAGTTGGAGTTGGAGTTGGAGTTGGAGTTGGAGTTGGAGTTGGAGTTGGAGTTGTCGTTGGAGTTGGAGTTGGAGTTGGAGTTGGAGATGGAGTAAGAGTTGGAGTTGGAGTTGGAGTTGGAGTTGGAGTTGGAGTTGGAGTTGGAGTTGGAGTTGGAGTTGGAGTTGGAGTTGGAGTTGGAGTTTGAGTTGGAGTTGGAGTTGAAGTTGGAGTTGGAGTTGGAGTTGGAGTTGGAGTTGGAGTTGGAGTTGGAGTTGGAGTTGGAGTTGGAGTTGGAGTTGGAGTTGGAGTTGGAGTTGGAGTTGGAGTTGGAGTTGGAGTTGGAGTTGGAGTTGGAGTTGGAGTTGGAGTTGGAGTTGGAGATTTTCAGCAATATCTGTATTGAGAATCATGCCACATTGAAATATACCTACACGCATCTAAATGGATAAAAGAACAATTAATAAAACTCGGTTTCAAACGTCCGACCAGCAGGGTCGCGGGAGCAGTGGAGCTTTCTCAGTAATATCTGTATTGAGAGTCACACCACATTGAAAGATCCGTAAAAGGTTCTGAATGGATAGTAAACGATATAATAATATTCGGTTTTGAATATCCCTTAGAAATAAGCTTGCAGTGTAACTTCTACAGTAATATCTGTATTGACAATCATACCACGTTAAAGGATCCGTAAAAGGTTCTTAATTAATAGTATACGATATATTAATACTCGGTTCCGAATATCCAGCCATTAGAAACGCGTTTGCAGTCTAACTTATACAGTAATATATGTAGTGAGAATCATGCCACGTTGAAGAATCGTCAAAAGGATCTGAATGGATAGTAAAAGATATCGTAGTAGAGGGTTTCGAATTTACGCCACTAGAGAAGCGTGAGCAGTGTATCTTTCTCAGTAATATCCTCATTGGGTATCAAACTATGTTGGAAGATCCGTAAATGGATCTGAATAGATAGAAAAAGGTATTATAATACGCGGTTCTAAAAATCAGGCATTAGAGGCGCATTGGCAGTTGAACATTTTCAGTAATATCTGTATTGAGAATCATGCCACTTTGAAATATACCTACACGCATCTAAATGGATAAAAGAAGAATTAATAAAACTTGGTTTCAAACGTCCGACCAGCAGGGACGCGGGAGCAGTGGAGCTGTCTCAGTAAAATCTGTATTGAGAGTCACACCACATTGAAAAATCCGTAAAAGGTTCTGAATGGATAGTAAACGATTTAATAATATTCGGTTTAGGATATCCATTAGAAACAAGCTTGCATTGTATCTTCTACAGTAATATCTGTATTGACAATCATACCACTTCAAAGGATCCGTAAAAGGTTCTTAATTAATAGTAAACGATATAATAATACTCGGTTTCGAATATCCAGCTATTAGAAACGCGTTAGCAGTGTAACTTTTACAGTAATATCTGTAGTGGGAATCATGTCCTGTTGAAGAATCCTCTAAAGGATCTCAATGGATAGTAAAAGATATCGTAGTAGTAGGTTTCGAATAAACGCCACTAGGGAAGCGTGAGCAGTGTATCTTCCTCAGTAATATCTTTATTGAGTATCACACAATGTTGAAAGATCCATAAAAGGATCTGAATAGATAGTAAAAGGTATCATAATACGCGGTTCCATAAATCAGGCATTAGAGGCGCATTGGTAGTTGAACATTTTCAGTAATATCTGTATTGAGAATCATGCCACTCTGGAATATCCCTAAAAGCATCTAAATGGATAGTAATAGATTTAAAAAAACTCGATTTCAAACAACCGACCAGCAAGAACGCGTGAGCAGTGGAGCTTCCTCTGTAATATCTGTATTGAGAATCACACCACATTGGAAGATCCATAAAAGGTTCTGAATAGATAGCAAAAGGTATCATAATACACTGTTCCAAAAATCAGGCCGTCAGAGGCGCATTTTTAGTTGACCATTTTCAGCAATATCTGTATTAAGAATCATGCCACTTTGAAATATACCTACAAGCATCTAAATGGATAAAAGAAGAATTAATAAAACTCGGTTTCAATCGTCCGACCAGCAGGGTCGCGGGAGCAGTGGAGCGTTCTCAGTAATATCTGTATTGAGAGTCACACCACATTGAAAAACCGTAAAAGGTTCTGAATGGATAGTAAACGATATAATAATATTCGGTTTCGAATATCCATTAGAAACAAGCTTGCAGTGTAACTTCTACAGTAATATCTGTATTGACAATCATACCACGTTAAAGGATCCGTAAAAGGTTATTAATTAATAGTATACGATATAATAATACTCGGGTCGAATATCCAGCTATTAGAAACGCGTTTGCAGTGTAACTTATACAGTAATATCTGTAGTGGGAATCATGCCCTGTTGAAGAATCCTCTAAAGGATCTCTGAATGGATAGTAAAAGATATCGTAGTAGAGGGTTTCGAATATACGCCACTAGAGAAGCGTTAGCAGTGTATCTTTCTCAGTAATATCTTTATTGAATATCACACTATGTTGAAAGATCCATAAAAGGATCTGAATAGAAAGAAAAAGGTATCATAATACGCGGTTCCAAAAATCGGGCATTAGAGGCGCATTGGCAGTTGAACATTTTCAGTAATATCTGTATTGAAAATCATACCACTTTGGAATATCCCTTAAAACATCCAAATGGATAGTAAAAGAATTATTAAAACTCCACGCTGTTTACTCTGAATTGAATTCTTTTGTTAATAACTTAAACTTTATTATAATTTTATTTTGAGGTGATAAATTCTGATTGATTGTTCGATCTTCTACTACTGTATTATAAACTCTCTGAAATTGAAAATTATTTTCTAATTTTTAGTTCGGTTAGCTATAAAAGCGTGTTTTTTTAGGTTTTTTAAACTATTATTTATTATATAACTACATAGGTAGAGTTGAACAGCTCTAATGATTTGATTATCTATGTTTGATTATTGAACCCATATCGAAATGGTTAGCTCAAGCCAAATTGCGAACCTCCAGGAAAGTGGAAAAAGTTAAAAAAAAGAAATATTGAATGTCCAGTAGAGAGCGAAAAAAGATATTAATTGTGCCCTCTATTTTTTTATGTGAGTGAAACCTATACCACATCTCATGAAATAACAGAAATATTAACTGCAAGAATCCTGAATTATTGCTTATACATATTTTGCAATATAACAAAAATATTCTATAAATAATACAAAATAATTCTACAATATGTCACATACAGCTTTGGCTTTCCTGTATCACCGACTAGCTCTGATTCTATTAGGGCGCCACCTTCTTTTAATGAGTTTTTAAAAATGATACAGAAACTCAGGGCGTGGGAGTTTTAGAAATAAAGAAGGAAACAAGCCGATCAAATAATGAACATATATTAACTAGAAATATAATCACAAAATAAGCTGTATGCACATCAAAAGGGGATGGTAAAGTGTGTTATCCAGAATAAGTTCACTATCGCTGATAAGGTTATGTTAAATATATTCACACAAGGTATCAATCAATAAATCTTTCAGAAATAAGTGGCAGTAATAAGTTCTGATCAACCCTAAGATGTCAAATACAATTCACAATGAAATATAGTTCCCAGATATCTGTTCACATATATTCTTAAATAATGATAGTGATCAATAAACACTCATATAATTCAAATATTAATTTCTGCTCAGTGACAGTATCAGATTGAAAATCGTCAAATAATATCAATGAAAAAAAAAATGAAAACTACAATGCTCAAATGTCAAAGGCACGATAGAGTCTCTATGGTTCCATAAAACCTCAAAATTACCGTTTTCTATGGTCAAATGTCAAGCACTATAAACCTTGGTTTCGCCCAATTAGCGTTGAATTTCCAGATGTTCGAAATTAATAAATGCACTGACCTTACATTGTCCTTGATACCAAATTTTGTCCACAGTAATATTCCCGTAATTGTATCAAACCTGAATGTAAAAAGTTGTTATTCCAACGATGTTGTCCAGTCTCGAAGAAATTCGTCCCGCTGAATGCACGTGATAAATTTCCCAACCTCCAATTTCTAGATATGACGAAGTAAAGAAATAATCCACACGATCGTCCATCACGCTTGAAAAGGTGCCTGAATCGAACTCAAATACGGAGCCTAAATAAGGAACCTAAACAAGGAACCTACACAAGGAGGCAGAAAAATGGCCTCCTGGTTAATCCGAAAAAGATCGATCTTATTGAGCCAATATTCCAAAATCTTCAAATCCAAAACCAAAATCATCAGCTTCAATAATTTTTACCAGCTAACAATCCTTCGATTACTCCGAAATTAATCGATATTTGCGTATATTGCGTATATTCAAAGGACAGTCGAAACCAATTCTTTCTACCTCTTGGCGTCAAAGAAAATCTCACATAAGACTGAAAATCGGCGTTTCCCGAGTCCGTTCCGACGCACTCAACAACGCATGACGTGTAGCACTATGTGCCAGCCCAACGATACTGGACAGCGCACTACCAGTGGTGGCACAAATATTTGGTCCAAGCATCAACGAATTTTTGTCGACGATTTTGAAGCGTGACATCCCCCTCTTCCTTCCACAGGAGGTTATCTCAGATCACCGATGACCAACTTCCGACTCCATCAACCTGCGCAAATAAAAGATATCGGGTCACTGAAGGTGACCAAATACCTAAACAGACCAAAAGCAATTCTAGCTAAACCTCATGTATACCAATCCCAGCCGCTACAATTTCAGTTCGTACTCCATCATACACATCAACACTCATTCCTTTCATTCATCGACTCTTACCAGTTAGCCCCATGACTGGCAACATCATAGTCCCAAGGGCCTAACCCTTGTGGAGGGACTTGCCGGCCCTGAGCCACACCACAGCCAGAAGTCGCCCGGACAAGGCAAAGTACGACGAGGTCGCCCAGACGAGCAGGAACCCCCCCCCCATGTCGACAAGGTTAGCCGGTCACCATCCCAAGTCTAGACAGTGGTTCCCCCAAAGAACGAGCACCGTACCGCCGCACTCCTGTCATCGAAGACAGCCAAGCCAGACCCCACCAGCTCCCGGTATGGTCCAGGACGCCTGTGCTAACCCAGATGTGCATCAAGTCTATAGGTGGCAGTTTTCGGGTTCCAGCCTCCAACAACCATAGCCCATAGCCTTCATTCACCCACACGCAAGCAATCCGGTACTACAAAGCCTATTATGGGATGACCGCCAGCAATGACCCGCGAATGTAGAAACCAGTATGAGATCGGCAACAGAAAAAAAAAACAAGATTAAGGCCATAAAGTGGTAAGAAAATGGTCGCTTACCAGTTGATAGTGCGTGAGGCTAGATGTTCAGCTCCCACCTCGTCTGCACAACAATGAGAAAATTTTGAAGAAAAAGGAAAAAAAAACATTAAAGCCGATTTCACACTAGAATCTCACTCGGGATCACGCAGACGACCACCGACACAACAGTCAAGGCAGCACCCAATTGCCCGCACTTTCGCTCCCGATCAACCAGCAATTAAAAAAAAAAAAAACAACTCAAACACCCGGTCCACAAATATACCAGATTCACTACATGCCAATCATTCTATTATTCTAAAATTACTATCCTTAAACTCGAAATCCAACAACCCTTATCGATAGGGAAAATCCTCAAACATCACTAAATCCTCAAAATCTACTAAACAAACGTGACAGTCTCTAAACTAACCACTAACATCACCATGGTTTCGGCAGACAACCTAACACATCCGAACCATCGACTTCCATACCAATAAGACATTAAGAATCCCTGGAGGAGCATACTGATTTAAAGTCTTTTACGTGCCATACACCTTTACTCTTGCCTGAGTCGTCAACCAATTCATAAGTCCAGTGGCCCAACTTTTTACCGATAGTGTAAGGTCCCACATACTTTGGCGCAAGTTTTGCGTTATAAAACTCCAATGCATTGGAGAGGGATTTATTCCTTAACCACACCTTATCATCCACATTATATGAAACTGGACGTCGGCGCAAGTTGTACCGCTGTTTATTGCGCTCCTGAGCCTTACGAAGTCTATTCCGAACTTCCATAAACAATTTTTCGAAACCTAATCGTCTCAGACCCAAATCAGGACTCACGGTAGGTATAGGATATTCGTATTCCGACGCATCTAGGCGAGGTTCTCGACCAAAATTGACAAAATAGGGACTATGTCCGGTGGTTTCATTTCTAGCCGAGCGCATGGCGCACCCCAAAGCAGCCAGATTATCTGCCCATTTCCGGTGACTATCAGACAAGTAACATCGGATCAATGTCTTTATGGTTTCATTGGATCTTTCGGTAGGATCTGCATACGGATGATAGAATGGAGTATACAGGATTTTGGTGTTATATTTGTTGCAAATTGATACAAACTCCTTGCCGCGCATCTGAGTTCCATTATCACATATAAGAGTTTGAGGAACTCCAAAGACCAAAAAGACTTGCTCTTCTACAAATTTGGCTAAAGCCTTGGAAGTGGCTGTACGTAAAGGCGTAAACAAAACAAACTTACTAAAGTAGTCAGTAACCACCAAAAGATATTTATAACCCTGAGTTGACGCGGGTAGAGGTCCTACGAAATCTAGGCTGATGGTCTGCCATGGTTCCACGATTTCAGGTCGATTTCCCATCAAGCCTGCTGGAGCTTTTAAGTCTGGCTTACAAGACTTACAGATACTACATCTGTTTACATAGCGGACGACATCAGCGTGCATTTTAGGCCAGCAATAACGACGGCGAATTTTCCAAAATGTTTTGTAAATGCCAAAGTGACCAGATGTTATGGAATCGTGGTTGCGCTTCAAAATAACTGATCTAAACTCTTTGGGTACGACTAACAACCATTTTTCTGATTCTCCAGAAAGCTCAGGAATCCTACCATTAACGTATTTCAGAAGGAGTCCATTTTCTAGCCTCCAATTGGAATATTTTGCCGTGAATTTTTCTAGATTGCCTCGCATCCTGATGTACCATTTGTCGGTTGTCTGGACAAAATCACCATCGCCAAACTCTTCTGACCCACCATCGATATTAGCTATATCTGCAACCTTGAAATTCTCGTCCCCACTCGGAACAGATCGAGAGAGCATATCAGGTACGATGTTATCTTTGCCCTTACGATGTACGATTTCAAAGTCGTACGGCATCAGCCGTAAACTCCAACGAGCTAACCTGCCCTGAGGGTCTTTGAGATTGTTGAGCTAAAGCAAAGAGTGGTGATCAGTTATCACAACGAAATGATTACCCTCTAGGTAATGCCTTAACTTCTCGATTGCCCAAATGACTGCCAAGCATTCCCGTTCGGTGGTAGAGAAATTCCTCTCTGTTCGACTGAGAGTCCTTGAAAGGTATGCGATAACTTGCTCTCCATTTTCCGCTTGCTGACATAAAACAGCACCAAGTCCATATGAACTTGCGTTGGTCTGCAATATGAAGGTCTTGCTAAAATCAGGACATGATAAAATAGGTGCGGTTGCCAAGCTCTCTCTAAGTTTACAAAAAGACGATTCGCACTCCTCAGTCCACTCCCACTTTGCGTGTTTTCTAGTAAGCGCGGTCAGAGGTGCGATTAACGTGGAAAAATTAGGCACAAACCGACGGTACCACGAAGCTGTCCCCACAAAACGGCGTATATCCGTCACTCCCTTGGGAGGTGTAATGTTCAAAATGGCCTCAACTTTAGCTGGATCTGGTCTCAAACCATACGAGTCCACAACATAGCCGAGGTAATTAAGTTCGGACCGACAAAATTGACTTTTCTCTCTGCTAATAACTAAACCAGCAGAAATCAAACGATCAAAAACAATCTTCAAGATTTTCATATGGGTCTCGAAATCAGGGGTTACAATTATAAAGTCATCCATATATACCAAGACATATGGTTCCAAATCTGCGCCCAAAATAGTGTCAATCACGCGCTGAAACGTCGCAGGACTATTTGTTAGACCAAAGGGCATACGCTTAAATTGAAACAAACCCCTACCAGGTATTGAAAATGCGGTGTATTCACGAGAGTTTGGTGCTACTTCAATTTGGAAGAAAGCGCTTTTAATATCCATAGAACTTATATACTTTGCACCCCGAAGAAGATCTAAAATGGTGGAAATATTGCGCATGGGATAAGCATCTTTTTTCGTGACAGCATTAAGACGGCGGTAATCCACACAAAACCTGTATGAATCGTCCTTTTTCTTAACCAAACAAATAGGAGACGACCAACTACTTCTCGACGGTTCTATAATATCATCCATTAACATTTTCTCTAGATGTTCGTCAATAATTTTTTGTTTTATTGGAGAGACCGGATAATACCTCTGCTTCATGGGTCTGACGCCTGACTCTATTTCAATGAGGTGTTCGCCCACTAAACTCTTTCTCAATTCGTCACCCGTTCGTTCAAACTGAGAACCAACCGAATTATCTAACCTAAACTGTTGTTCCCCATCTAATGAACTGGAATCATGCAAGCTACTGATTTCAACTTCGAGTTCTTGTTCAGCAAAATGCCATACGTCCCTGTTAAGATTAGGAACAATCTCCATAGCTTTCCAGAAGTCAATACCGAGAATGAGGGTATGTGAAAGTTCCAAAACTACCAAAACATTAATCCATTTAACCTTGCCCTCCAAAGACATAGGAACCCTAACTTCACCCAAAGAATTACATGTCTGACCATTCGCCACCTCACACCGGACTCGAGCTGAATTTAACCTAAAACCTAACTTCACCAAGCTGTGGTAACCTGAACTACCCACTATAGTACGCGAAGCACCAGTGTCCAGTAAACCCTTGAATTTATACCCTAAAATAGTAACGTCTAGGTACGGTCGTTGATCATTGGGAGCGTGAGCAACTATGTAATCTAAAATAGCAAATGTGTTATCACCAATACCATTCTTATTGTCACAAATCTTATCACTAGCTTTAATGCGGACGTGATCATCCTGAACCTTGTCGTTGGCATTCCTAAAGTTGTTGCAAATCGGTCGAGGAGCTCTATCCGGGGCAATATCACGACCACTCAATTGTCCCGGTTCTAGTTTAACGAACACTGAGGGCAATTCCTACTCGTGAAGCCATGTTTGCCACAACGATAACATAAAAGTTGCCTAGGCATCGTACAATTTCTGACAGTGTGTCCCAAACGTTGACAATTCCAACAAGCTCTAGAAGAACCCACGGGTTGATTATTCTGAAAAACTGAACCAGCAGGAGGTGACCTAGATTGTGCTGATGAGACAGGTTGTTGACGATTCCCGGGAAGAGGATTATTAGACCCAAAGGTCAAAACATTCTCTGCACCCGAAGAATGACCAGCGGATATATATGCAAAGTCTGGATCAACGTAAACTTGACGACGTCTACTAGGTGGTACATAATGTTCTGCACGAAATTTCTTACGTTCTAACTGCATACAAGCATCATCAAGTTCACTCATGTCAGCAACTGCCGGTAACTGGGTGGAATAAAAAGGTGCTAAGTTACGTACAACTATGTTCAGCTTTACTTTCTCATCGACCTGGCCATAGCGACGGAACATTGAACTGATACAGGTCAAATAATCTACAATAGACTCAGATGGATCTTGAGTCCTACTCAAAATATCCTGAAATAAACGTCCACGATAGTCTGGTGGCTCATAATGTTTCGTTAAAAGCTGTGTTAACTCTTTCCAATTATTGAACCTGTTCCTATTCGATCTAAACCAAAGCAATGCTCTACCAACAAACAAGTCTACTGCTGAATCGAAAAAATCCTTCTCGGTAACTCCTCTAGCTCTGCGAAGCTCTTCCACTCGTTCTAAGAAATTATGAACTGACATTTCCCTAAGGTCTCCCGAAAATTGCACATTCCACTTCTGAAGGTTACGTGAAGACGATGAATGCATACCTGATAACGACATTCTTGTACTAGACCTAACCAAACTGGGTTGTTCTACCTCAACTTCCGATTCACTACTTGATTCGTTCACTCCTAAACTGGACATCCTCTGAAACATCTCACCCTTAGAATAAGCCAACTCCACCTTGCCAAACATGTCAACTATCCTGGTCCTAGCCCGATCCAACCTACCCTGCAAAACATCACTAAGCTCTACAGATGACAAATGCTCGCACCTATTAGACAAATGGGTCAACCTAGTACACACAATATGAAATTCTCCCCTCTGGACAAGTTTACCTAATTCTTTCAACTTTTCCTCAATAACAGTGATCTCAGCCGATGAATCACTCAACTTAAACTCTGGATGAGTAACTGACCTATAAGCTTTTTCTAACTTCAACAATGGTCTTAATAAAGTACGCAAATCTTTAACGGTTCGGTTCGACAAAGCCTGAAGACCTCTTACATTTAACTCATAAACTAATTCGTCTTTAATCAAATGGTTCATATTGAATTTGGGACGAGCCATCTTTAAATAATTCCTAACAAACTCCGAACGTAATCAACTTATATAAAAAAAAACCCAAATCCCAACTTACATATGAAATTGATAAATATTGGTAATATAACACGAAATGCACGAGCACTCAGCGGACAAATTCTTGCGACAAATCAGAGATCTGAACAACAACTGACTCAAAATTTTTCTGGTTGTTCAAAAAGTAAAAAGAAAAAAAAATCAGCGACAGCCAACACACTCTGGATACTTCAATAATAAAAAAAAATCGCAACTTATTAATAAAGAAATCAAAATAATAATCCAGTGACTCACGCAGGGCACTGGAGCACAAATTACAAAATTTAAATTTAAAACAAAATTTAAATGAGAGGGTAGTAATTTCGGGGCCTCACGTTTAGGGTGCCAATTAAATGTCACATACAGCTTTGGCTTTCCTGTATCACCGACTAGCTCTGATTCTATTAGGGCACCACCTTCTTTTAATGAGTTATTAAAAATGATACAGAAACTCAGGGCGTGGGAGTTTTAGAAATAAAGAAGGAAACGAGCCGATCAAATAATGAACATATATTAACTAGAAATATAATCACAAAATAAGCTGTATGCACATCAAAAGGGGATGGTAAAGTGTGTTATCCAGAATAAGTTCACTATCGCTGATAAGGTTATGTTAAATATATTCACACAAGGTATCAATCAATAAATCTTTCAGAAATAAGTGGCAGTAATAAGTTCTGATCAACCCTAAGATGTCAAATACAATTCACAATGAAATATAGTTCCCAGATATCTGTTCACATAAATTCTTAAATAATGATAGTGATCAATAAACACTCATATAATTCAAATATTAATTTCTGCTCAGTAGCAGTATCAGATTAAAAATCGTCAAATAATATCAATGAAAAACAAAATGAAAACTACAATGCTCAAATGTCAAAGGCACGATAGAGTCTCTATGGTTCCATAAAACCTCAAAATTACCGTTTTCTATGGTCAAATGTCAAGCACTATAATCCTTGGTTTCGCCCAATTAGCGTTGAATTTCCAGATGTTCGAAATTAATAAATGCACTGACCTTACATTGTCCTTGATACCAAATTTTGTCCACAGTAATATTCCCGTAATTGTATCAAACCTGAATGTAAAAAGTTGTTATTCCAATGATGTTGTCCAGTCTCGAAGAAATTCGTCCCGCTGAATGCACGTGATAAATTTCCCAACCTCCAATTTCTAGATATGACGAAGTAAAGAAATAATCCACACGATCGTCAATCACGCTTGAAAAGGTGCCTGAATCGAACTCAAATACGGAGCCTAAATAAAGAACCTAAACAAGGAACCTACACAAGGAGGCAGAAAAATGGCCTCCTGGTTAATCCGAAAAAGATCGATCTTATTGAGCCAATATTCCAAAATCTTCAAATCCAAAACCAAAATCATCAGCTTCAATAATTTTTACCAGCTAACAATCCTTCGATTACTCCGAAATTAATCGATATTTGCGTATATTCAAAGGACTGTCGAAACCAATTCTTTCTACCTCTTGGCGTCAAAGAAAATCTCACATAACACTGAATATCGGCGTTTCCCGAGTCCGTTCCGACGCACTCAACAACGCCTGACGTGTAGCAATATGTGCCAGCCCAACGATACTGGACAGCGCACTACCAGTGGTGGCACAAATATTTGGTCCAAGCATCAACGAATTTTTGTCGACGATTTTGAAGCGTGACAAATATTGCAGGAATATTTCAAAAAATAAGTCTGCAATATTGTGACGTTATAGGATAGAGACTATATATTTGAATATTTCTGCAACAATCCCGAAATATTTCATATATGTTTTCCAATATAATAAAAAATTGCATAAACATTACAGAATAATTCTACAATATTGCAGAAATATATCGAAAAATATTTCTGCAATATTACTATGTTAGGTTATGGGGCGGACGTTCAAATGTTTCTGCAATATTCCTGAATAATTTCATATATCTTTCGCAATATAACCGAAATATCTCAAATATTTCCGAAACATATTCCTGCAATATTTCAGAAATGAGTCTGTGCTGTGTGGGCTCCTACTCAAACTCCAACTCCAACTTCAACTCCAACTCCAACTCCAACTCCAACTCCAACTCCAACTCCAACTCCAACTCCAACTCCAACTCCAACACAACTCCAACTCAAACTCCAACTCCAACTCCAACTCCAACTCCAACTCCAACTCCAACTCCAACTCCAACTCCAACTCCAACTCCAACTCCAACTCCAACTCCAACTCCAACTCCAACTCCAACTCCAACTCCAACTCCAACTCCAACTCCAACTCCAACTCCAACTCCAACTCCAACTCCAACTCCAACTCCAACTCCAACTCCAACTCCAACTCCAACTCCAACTCCAACTCCAACTCCAACTCCAACTCCAACTCCAACTCCAACTCCAACTCCAACTCCAACTCCAACTCCAACTCCATATCTTTATTGAGAATCATAACACGTTGAAAGATCCGTAATTGGATCTGAATAGATAGTTGAAGGTATTATAATACTCGGTTTCAAATATCGCGGCATCAGAACCGCAATGGCAATGGAACCTTTTCAGTAATATCTGTATTGAGAATCATGCCACGTCGGTTTCAAACATCTGGCCAGCAGGGAAGCGTGGGCATCGTAATTTCTACAGTAATATCTGTATTGGAAATCACGTTGAAGTATCCTCAAAAGGATCTGAATGGAGTCCTGAACGGATTCCTGAACAGAGTTTGAGTCCAACTCCAACTAAAACTGCAACTCCAACTCCAAATCCAACTCCAACTTCAACTCTTTATTGAGAATCACACCACGTTGAAAGATCCGTAAAAGGTTCTTAATGGAAAGTAAACGATATAATAATACTCGGTTTCGAATATCCAGCCATTAGAAAGGCGTTTGCAGTGTATCTTCTGCAGTAATATCTGTATTGGGAATCATGCCACGTTGAAGGATTCTTAAAAGGATCTGAATGGATAGTAAAAGATATAGTAGTAGTCTGTTTCGTATATACGCCAATAGGGAAGCTCGTGATGTGGAACTTTCTCAGTAATATCTTTATTGAGAATCACACCACGTTGAAAGATCCGTAAAAGGATCTGAATAGATAGTAGAAGGTATTTTAATACTCGGTTTCAAATATCGCGCCATCAGAACTGCATTGGCAATGGAACCTTCTCAGTAATATCTGTATTGGCAATCATGCCACAACTCTTACTATCCATTCAGATCTTTTTAAGGATCCTTCAACATGGCATGATTCCAAATACAGATATTACCGTAGAAGTTACAATGCTCACGCGTGCCTGCTGGCCGGATGTTTGAAACTGACGTGGCATGATTCTCAATACAGATATTACTGAAAATGTTGAACTGCCGATGCACCTCTGATGGCCTGATTTTTTAAGCCGATTATTATGATGCCTTTTACTATCTGTTCAGATCCTTTTACGGATCTTTCAGCATGGTGTGATTCTCAATAAAGATATTATAGAGAAATATACACTGCTCACGCTTCCCTATTGGCGTATCTTTTACTACGCATTCAGATCCTTTTAAAGATCCTTTAACGTGGTATGATTCTCAATACAGATATTACTGTAGGAGTTACACTGCATGCGCGTTTCTAATGTATATTCCATATAATGTATTATATCGTTTAATATCCATTCAGTACCTTTTACGGATCTTTCAACGTGGTGTGATTCTCAATACAGATATTACTGAGAAAGCACTACTGCTCACGCGTCCCTGCTGTTCGAATGTTTGACACCGAGTTTTATTAATTCTTGTACTATCCATTTAGATGTTTTAGGAATATTCCAAAGTTGCAAGATTCTCAATACAGATTTTACTGAAAATGTTCAACTGCCAATGCGCCTCTAATACCTGATTTTTGGAACCACCTATTATGATACCTTTTACTATCTATTCAGATCCTTTTACGGATCTTTCAACATAGTGTGATACTCAATAAAGATATTACTGAGAAAGATACACTGCTCACGCTTCCCTAGTGGCGTATATTCGAAACCCTCTACTACGATATGATACCTATTCGCTATCT
>OW569416.2:12759895-12824895 GCA_937662695.2 Halyzia sedecimguttata | reverse complement strand
TTGGAGTTGGAGTTGGAGTTGGAGTTGGAGTTGGAGTTGGAGTTGGAGTTGGAGTTGGAGTTGGAGTTGGAGTTGGAGTTGGAGTTGGAGTTGGAGTTGGAGTTGGAGTTGGAGTTGGAGTTGGAGTTGGAGTTGGAGTTGGAGTTGGAGTTGGAGTTGGAGTTGGAGTTGGAGTTGGAGTTGGAGTTGGAGTTGGAGTTGGAGTTGGAGTTGGAGTTGGAGTTGGAGTTGGAGTTGGAGTTGGAGTTGGAGTTGGAGTTGGAGTTGGAGTTGGAGTTGGAGTTGGAGTTGGAGTTGGAGTTGGAGTTGGAGTTGGAGTTGGAGTTGGAGTTGGAGTTGGAGTTGGAGTTGGAGTTGGAGTTGGAGTTGGAGTTGGAGTTGGAGTTGGAGTTGGAGTTGGAGTTGGAGTTGGAGTTGGAGTTGGAGTTGGAGTTGGAGTTGGAGTTGGAGTTGGAGTTGGAGTTGGAGTTGGAGTTGGAGTTGGAGTTGGAGTTGGAGTTGGAGTTGGAGTTGGAGTTTTATTGAGAATCATGCCACTTTGGGATATCCCTTAAAACATCTGAATGGATAGTAAAAGAATTAATAAAACTCGGTGTCAAACATCCGAACAGCAGGGACACTTGAGCAGTAGAGCTTTCTCAGTAATATCTGTATTGAGAGTCACACCACATTGAAAGATCCGTAAAAGTTTCTGAATGGATAGTAAACGATATAATAATATTCGGTTTTGAATAATTTTCAGAAACAAGCTTGCAGTGTAACTTCTACAGTAATATCTGTATTGACAATCATACCACGTTAAAGGATCCGTAAAGGGTTCTTAATAAATAGTATACGATATTATAATACTCGTATTCGAATATCCAGCTATTAGAACGTGTTTGCAGTGTAACTTATACAGTAACCCACACAGCACAGACTCATTTCTGAAATATTGCAGGAATATGTTTCGGAAATATTTGAGATATTTTGGTTATATTGCGAAAGATATATGAAATATTTCAGGAATATTGCGGAAACATTTGAATGTCCGCCCCATAACCTAACATACCAATATTGCAGAAATATTTTTCGATATATTTCTGCAATATTGTAGAATTATTCTGTAATGTTTATGCAATTTTTTATTATATTGGAAAATATATATGAAATCTTTCAGGATTGTTGCAGAAATATTCAAATATATGCTCTCTATCCTATAACGTCACAATATTGCAGACTTATTTTTTGAAATATTCCTGCAATATTGTAGAATTATTTTGTAATATTTATGGAATATTTTTGTTATATTGCAAAATATATATGCAATATTTCAGGATTCTTGTAGAAATACTTCTGTTATTTCATGAGATGTGGTATAGGTTTAACTCACATAAAAAAATAGTAGGCACAATTAATATCTTTATTCGCTCTCTACTGGACATTCAATATTTCTTTTTTTTAACTTTTTCCACTTCCCTGGAGGCTCGCAATTTGGCTTGAGCTAACCATTTCGATATGGGTTCAATAATCAAACATAGATAATCAAATCATTAGATCTGTTCAACTCTACCTTTGTACGTATATAAAAAGCACGTCAATATAACGTCTCAATAATCAGACGGATGAGATCACATCCTACTCTTTATAGGGCTGTGATAAGATGTTGGTATAACCTTAAAATATAAAATTTTGTATCAATGATATCTATAAACTTGTAGCTATTATACCTTAGATAATCAAATCAGCTTATCACTGCATTTATATTATTTAGAGCAAATTAGTCTTTAATAAACATTAAACTCACAATTAACTGAACTAACAAAGTGAAGTAACAACAAACTGCTTCACGACACGATACAACAACACTGGTAAACAGAAAAAATGGCGGCCTGCCTGACTATTAGAAAAGAGAGGATGCGTAAAGCCTCGGACTAGAGAAAGAAAGCACACAAACATATTATATATTGCATGTAATGTTGAATTATTGCTGTCGCGATTTGTAATAAATATGTCTATGCATATATTCATAGGAATATACGCAAAACTATAAATTTCAACTTTGTAGAAAACTGTTATAGTTAGTAACATTTCTGTAATATTTCTGAATATTGCAAATGTAATATTGAAATACAATATTGCAGCAATATTTCATAATATTGCAACTGTAATATTGAAACACAATATTCCAGCAATATTTCTGGAATATTGCAACTGCAATTGCAATATTGCAATATTGTGGCAATATTTACTGAATATTGTGTGCTGTGTGGGAATATATGTAGTGGGAATCATGCCACGTTGAAGAATCCTCAAAAGGATCTGAATGGATAGTAAAAGATATCGTAGTAGAGGGTTTCGAATTTACGCCACTAGAGAAGCGTGAGCAGTGTATCTTTCTCAGTATATATATCTTTATTGAGTATCACACTATGTTGAAAGATCCGTAAAAGGATCTGAATAGATAGAAAAAGGTATAATAATACGCGGTTCCAAAAGTCAGGCATTAGAGGCGCATTGACAGTTGAACATTTTCAGTAATATCTGTATTGAGAATCATGCCACTTTGGAATATCCCTTAAAACATCTTAATGGATAGTAGAAGAATTAATAAAACTCAGTGTCAAACATCTGAACAGCAGGGAGGCGTGAGCAGTAGAGCTTTCTCAGTAATATCTGTATTGAGAATCACACCACATTGAAAGATCCGTAAAGATCTGAATGGATATTAAACGATATAATAATACTCGGTTTGGAATATCCATTAGAAACGTGCTTTCAGTGTAACTCTTACAGTAATATCTGTATTGAGAATCATACTACGTTAAAGCGTCCTTGAAAGGATCTGAATGGGTAGTAAAAGAAATAGTAGTAGTCGGTTTCGATTATACGCCAACAGGAAACCGCGAGCAGTGGAAATTTCTCAGTAATATCTTTATTGAGAATCACACCACGTTGAATGATCCGTAAAAGGTTCTTAATGGATAGTAAACGATATAATAATACCCGGTTTCGCATATCCAGCCTTTAGAAACGAGCTCGCAGTGTAACTTCTACAGTAATATCTGTATTGGGAATTATACCACGTTGAAGGATCCTCAAAAGGATTTGAAAAAAAAAGTAAAAGATATAGTAGTAGTCGGTTTCGAATATACGCCAATAGGGAATCGTGAGCAGTGGAACTTTCTCAGTAATATCTTTATTGAGAATCACATCAATTTGAAAGATTCGTAAAAGGATCTGAATAGCTAAAAAATGGTACTATATCACTCGGTTTAAAATATCAGGCCATCAGACGCGCATTGGCAGTAGAACATTTGCAGTAATATCTGTATCGAGACGATTTCAATCATCCGGCCAGCAGAAACGTGCAAGCATTGGAGCTTCCTCTGTAATATCTTTATTGAGAATCACACCTCGTTGAAAGATCTGTAAAAGGTTCTTAATGTATAGTACACGAAATAATAATACTCGGTTTCGAATATCCAGCCATAAGAAACGCGTAACTTCTACAGTAATATCTGTATTGTGAATCACGCCACGTTGAAGGATCCTTAAAAGCTTCTGAATAGATAGTAAAAGATATAGTAGTAGTCTGTATCGAATATACGCCAACAGGGAAGCGTGAGCAGTGGAACTTTCTCAGTAATATCTTTATTGAAAATCACACCACGTTGAAAGATCAGTGAAAGGATCTGAATATATGGTAGAAGGTAATACTCGGTTTCAAATATAGCGCCATCAGAACTGCATTGGCAATGGAACCTTATTAGTAATATCTGTATTGAGAATCATGCCACGTCAGTTTCAAACATCCGGTCAGCAGGCACGCGTTAGCAGTGTAACTTCTACAGTAATATCTGTATTTGGAATCATGCCATGTTGAAGGATCCTTAAAAGGATCTGAATGGATAGTAAGAGTCGTGGCATGATTGCCAATACAGATATTTGAAACCGGGTATTAAAATACCTTCTACTATCTATTCAGATCCTTTTACGGATCTTTCAACGTGGTGTGATTCTCAATGAAGATGTTACTGAGAAAGTTCCACATCACACGCTTCCCTGTTGGCGTATATACGAAACAGACTACTACTATATCTTTTACTATCCATTCAAATTCTTTTAAGAATCCTTCAATGTGGCATGATTTCCAATAAAGATATTACTGCAGAAGTTACACTGCAAACGCCTTTCTAATGGCTGGATATTCGAAACCGAGTACTATAATATCGTTTACTATCCATTAAGAACCTTTTACGGATCTTTCAACGTGGTGTGATTCTCAATAAAGATATTACTGAGAAAGCTCCACTGCTCGCAAGTTTCTGCCGGCTGGATGATTGAAATCGTATTTTATTAATTCTTTTACTATCCATTTACATACTTTTAGGGTTCTTTCAAAGTGGCATGAGTTGTAGTTGGAATTCGAGATGGAGTTGGAGTTGGAGTTGGAGTTGGAGTTGGAGTTGGAGTTGGATTTGGAGTTGGAGTTGGAGTTGGAGTTGGAGTTGGAGTTGGAGGTGGAGGTGGAGTTGGAGTTGGAGTTGGAGTTGGAGTTGGAGTTGGAGTTGGAGTTGGAGTTGGAGTTGGAGTTGGAGTTGGAGTTGGAGTTGGAGTTGGAGTTGGAGTTGGAGTTGGAGTTGGAGTTGGAGTTGGAGTTGGAGTTGGAGTTGGAGTTGGAGTTGGAGTATATATATATTCATTTGACTGAGAGCTGTATATGTGTTAGCAGAGGTTGGTGTGACGAGGTACCATACAATTGGACGTATGATACAAGAGCTTAGGGAAAAAGCTAAGCTGAAAACCCTTTCTCCCCGTGAGTGTGGTGATTTGTAACTATTGTTTACAAAATTTGCTGTAATTTAAAAATATTGATGCGTTGGAGTTGGAGTTGGAGTTGGAGTTGGAGTTGGAGTTGGAGTTGGAGTTGGAGATTTTCAGCAATATCTGTATTGAGAATCATGCCACTTTGAAATATACCTACACGCATCTAAATCGATAAAAGAAGAATTCATGAAACTCGGTATCAAACGTCCGACCAGCAGGGACGCGGGAGAAGTGGAGCTTTCTCAGTAATATCTGTATTGAGAGTCACACTACATTGAAAGTTCCGTAAAAGATTCTGAATGGATAAAAACGATATAATAATAATCCGATTCGAATATCCATTAGAAACAAGCTTGCAGTGTAACTTCTACAGTAATATCTATATTGACAATCATACCACGTTAAAGGGTCCATAAAAGGCTCTTAATTAATAGTAAACGATATAATAATACTCAGTTTCGAATATCCAGCTATTAAAAACGCGTTTGCAGTGTTACTTATACAGTAATATCTGTAGTGGGAATCATGCCCCGTTGAAGAATCCTCGAAAGGATCTAAATGGATAGTAAAAGATATCGTAGTAGAGGGTTTCGAATATACGCCACTAGAGAAGCGTGAGCAGTGTATCTTCCTCAGTAATATCTTTATTGAGTATCACACTATGTTGAAAGATCCGTAAAAGGATCTGAATTGATAGAAAAAGGTATCATAATACGCGGTTCCAAAAATATGCCATTAGAGGCGCATTGGCAGTTGAACATTTTCAGTAATATCTGTATTGAGAATCATGCCAGTTTGGAATATCCCTTAAAACATCTAAATGGATAGTAAGAGAATTGATAAAACTCGGTGTCAAACATCCGAACAGTATGGAGGCGTGAGCAGTAGAGCTTTCTCAGTAATATCTGAATTAAGAATCACACCACATTGAAAGATCCTTAAAAGGTTCTGAATGGATATTAAACGATATAATAATACTCGGTTTGGAATATCCATTAGAATCGCGCTTTCAGTGTAACTCCTACAGTAATATCTTTATTGAGAATCATACCACGTTAAAGGATCCTTAAAAGGATCTGAATGGGTAGTAAAAGATATAGTAGTAGTCGGTTTCGATTATACGCCAACAGGAAAGCGCGAGCAGTGGAAATTTCTCAGTAATATCGTTATTGAGAATCACACCATGTGGAAAGATTCATGTACGGATCTGAATAGATAGGAAAAGGTATTTCATTTCCCGGTTCTAAATATCAGGCCATCAAAGGCGCATTGGCAGATGAATTTTTCAGTAATATATGTATTGAGAATCATGCCTCTTTGAATGAACACGATTTCAGTCATCAAGCCAGCAGAGACGCGCGAGAAGTGGAGCTTTCTCAGTAATATCTTTATTGAGAATCAAACCACGTTGAATGATCCGTAAAAGGTTCTTAATGGATAGTAAACGATATAATAATACCCGGTTTCGCATATCCAGCCTTTAGAAACTCGCTCGCAGTGTAACTTCTACAGTAATATCTGTATTGGGAATTATACCACGTTGAAGGATCCTCAAAAGGATTTGAAAAAAAAGTAAAAGATATAGTAGTAGTCGGTTTAGAATATACGACTCCGACTCCGACTCCGACTCCGACTCCGACTGCGACTCCGACTGCGACTCCGACTGCGACTCCGACTCCGACTCTGACTCCGATTCCGACTCCGACTCCGACGTCGACTCCGACTCCGACTCCGACTTCGACTCCGACTCCGACTCCGACTCCGACTCCGACTCCGACTCCGACTCCGACTCCGGCTCCGACTCCGACTCCGACTCCGACTCCGACTCCGACTCCGACTCCGACTCCGACTCCGACTCCGACTCCGACTCCGACTCCGACTCCGACTCCGACTCCGACTCCGACTCCGACTCCGACTCCGACTCCGACTCCGACTCCGACTCCGACTCCGACTCCGACTCCGACTCCGACTCCGACTCCGACTCCGACTCCGACTCCGACTCCGACTCCGACTCCGACTCCGACTCCGACTCCGACTCCGACTCCGACTCCGACTCCGACTCCGACTCCGACTCCGACTCCGACTCCGACTCCGACTCCGACTCCGACTCCGACTCCGACTCCGACTCCGACTCCGACTCCGACTCCGACTCCGACTCCGACTCCGACTCCGACTCAGACTCAGACTCCGACTCCGACTCCAGCTCCAGCTCCAGCTCCAGCTCCAGCTCCAGCTCCAGCTCCACCTCCAACTCCAACTCCAACTCCAACTCCAACTCCAACTCCAACTCCAACTCCAACTCCAACTCCAACTCCAACTCCAACTCCAACTCCAACTCCAACTCCAACTCCAACTCCAACTCCAACTCCAACTCCAACTCCAACTCCAACTCCAACTCCAACTCCAACTCCAACTCCAACTCCAACTCCAACTCCAACTCCAACTCTAACTCCAACTCCAACTCCAACTCCAACTCCAACTCCAACTCCAACTCCAACTCCAACTCCAACTGCAACTCCAACTCCAACTCCAAATCCAACTCCAACTCCAACTCCAACTCCAACTCCAACTCCAACTCCAACTCCAACTCCAACTCCAACTCCAACTCCAACTCCAACTCCAACTCCAACTCCAACTCCAACTCCAACTCCAACTCCAACTCCAACTCCAACTCCAACTCCAACTCCAACTCCAACTCCAACTCCAACTCCAACTCCAACTCCAACTCCAACTCCAACTCCAACTCCAACTCCAACTCCAACTCCAACTCCAACTCCAACTCCAACTCCAACTCCAACTCCAACTCCAACTCCAACTCCAACTCCAACTCCAACTCCAACTCCAACTCCAACTCCAACTCCAACTCCAACTCCAACTCCAACTCCAACTCCACTCCAACTCCAACTCCAACTCCAACTCCAACTCCAACTCCAACTCCAACTCCAACTCCAACTCCAACTCCAACTCCAACTCCAACTCCAACTCCAACTCCAACTCCAACTCCAACTCCAACTCCAACTCCAACTCCAACTCCAACTCCAACTCCAACTCCAACTCCAACTCCAACTCCAACTCCAACTCCAACTCCAACTCCAACTCCAACTCCAACTCCAACTCCAACTCCAACTCCAACTCCAACTCCAACTCCAACTCCAACTCCAACTCCAACTCCAACTCCAACTCCAACTCCAACTCCAACTCCAACTCCAACTCCAACTCCAACTCCAACTCCAACTCCAACTCCAACTCCAACTCCAACTCCAACTCCAACTCCAACTCCAACTCCAACTCCAACTCCAACTCCAACTCCAACTCCAACTCCAACTCCAACTCCAACTCCAACTCCAACTCCAACTCCAACTCCAACTCCAACTCCAACTCCAACTCCAACTCCAACTCCAACTCCAACTCCAACTCCAACTCCAACTCCAACTCCAACTCCAACTCCAACTCCAACTCCAACTCCAACTCCAACTCCAACTCCAACTCCAACTCCAACTCCAACTCCAACTCCAACTCCAACTCCAACTCCAACTCCAACTCCAACTCCAACTCCAACTCCAACTCCAACTCCAACTCCAACTCCAACTCCAACTCCAACTCCAACTCCAACTCCAACTCCAACTCCAACTCCAACTCCAACTCCAACTCCAACTCCAACTCCAACTCCAACTCCAACTCCAACTCCAACTCCAACTCCAACTCCAACTCCAACTCCAACTCCAACTCCAACTCCAACTCCAACTCCAACTCCAACTCCAACTACAACTCCAACTCCAACTCCAACTCCAACTCCAACTCCAACTCCAACTCCATCTCCAACTCCAACTCCAACTCCATCTCCAACTCCAACTGCAACTGCAACTCCAACTCCAACTCCAACTCCAACTCCAACTCCAACTCCAACTCCAACTCCAACTCCAACTCCAACTCCAACTCCAACTCCAACTCCAACTCCAACTCCAACTCCAACTCCAACTCCAACTCCAACTCCAACTCCAACTCCAACTCCAACTCCAACTCCAAATCCAACTCCAACTCCAACTCCAACTCCAACTCCAACTCCAACTACAACTCCAACTCCAACTCCAACTCCAACTTCAACTCCAACTCCAACTCCAACTCCAAGTCCAAGTCCATCTCCAACTCTAACTCCTACTCCAACTCCAACGCCAACTCCAACTCCAAGTCCAACTCCTACTCCAACTCCAACTCCAACGCCAACTCCAACTCCAACTCCAACTCCAATCCCAACTCCAACTCCAACTCCAACTCCAACCCGCATTGGCAGAGGAATTCTTTCAGTAATAGCTTTATTGAGAATCACAGCACGATGAAAGATTCGTGAAAGTGTCTGAATGGATAGTAAAAAATATAATAATAGTCGGTTTCGATTATCCGGACATCAGAAACGCCCTGGCAGTTTTGCTTCTTCAGTACTATCTGTATAGAGAATCATGCCACCTTGAAAGATCTGTATAGACAGCAAAAGATATCATAATACTCGATTTCAAAGATCGGGTCTTCAGGGACACATTGGCATAGGAACTTTTTCAATATTATCTTCATTGAGAAAAACACCAAGTTGAAAGGATTGGAATTTATAGTAACAGATATCATAATAAACGATTCCAAATATCGGGCCATCAGGCACGTATTGGTTGTGAAACTTTTTCAGTATTTTTTTTATTGAGAATCATGCCACGTTGGAAGATTCGTAAAAGGTTCTGAAACGAAAGTAAAAGATATAATAATATTCGGTTCCGTATATCCAGCCATTAGAAACGCACTGCAGTATAACCTCTAGAGTTATACCTGTATTGCGAATCATGCCAGGTTAAAGGATCCTTAAAAGGATCTGAATGGATAGTAAAAGATATCGTAGTAGTCGGTTTCGAATAAACGCCAATAGGAAAGCATGAGCAGTGTATATTTCTCAGTAATATCTTTATTGAGAATCACACCATGCTGAAAGATCCGTATAAGGATCTGTACAGATAGTAAAAGGCATCATAATAATCGGTTTCAAAAATCAGGCCATCAGAGGTGCATTGGCAGTTGAACATTTTCAGTAATATCTGTATTGAGAATCATGCCACTCTGGAATATCCCTAAAAGCATCTAAATGGATAGTAATAGATTTAAAAAAACTCGATTTCAAACATCCGACCAGCAAGAACGCGTGAGCAGTGGAGTTTCCTCTGTAATATCTGTATTGAGAAACACACCACATTGGAAGATCCATAAAAGGTTCTGAATAGATAGCAAAAGGTATCATAATACTCTGTTCCAAAAATCAGGCTGTCAGAGGCGCATTTTTAGTTGACCATTTTCAGCAATATCTGTATTGAGAATCATGCCACTTTGAAATATACCTACACGCATCTAAATGGATAAAAGAAGAATTATTAAAACTCGGTTTCAGACGTCCGACCAGCAGGGTCCCGGGAGCAGTGGAGCTGTCTCAGTGATATCTGTATTGAGAGTCAAACCACATTGAAAAATCCATAAAAGGTTCTGAATGGATAGTAAACGATATAATAATATTCGGTTTCGAATATCCATTAGGAACAAGCTTGCAGTGTATCTTCTACAGTAATATATGTATTGACAATCATCCCACTTTAAAGGATCCGTAAAAGGTTCTTAATTAATAGTAAACGATATAATAATACTCGGTTTCGAATAAACAGCTATTAGAAACTTGTTTGCAGTGTAACTTATACAGTAATATCTGTAGAGGGAATCATGCCACGTTGAAGAATCCTCAAAAGGATCTGATTGGATAGTAAGAGATATCGTAGTAGTAGGTTTCGAATAAACGCCACTAGGGAAGCGTGAGCAGTGTATCTTTCTCAGTAATATCTTTATTGAGTATCACACAATGTTGAAAGATCCGTAAAAGGATCTGAATAGATAGTAAAAGGTATCATAATACGCGGTTCCAAAAATCAGGCATTAGAGGCGCATTGGCAGTTGAACATTTTCAGTAATATCTGTATTGAGAATCATGCCACTCTGGAATATCCCTAAAAGCATCTAAATGGATAGTAATAGATTTAAAAAAACTCGATTCCAAACATCCGACCAGCAAGAATGCATGAGCAGTGGAGCTTCCTCTGTAATATCTGTATTGAGAATCACACCACATTGGAAGATCCATAAAATGTTCTGAATATATAGCAAAAGGTATCATAATACTCTGTTCCAAAAATCAGGCCGTCAGAGGCGCATTTTTAGTTGACCATTTTCAGCAATATCTGTATCAAATCATGCCACTTTGAAATATACCTACACGCATCTAAATGGATTAAAGAAGAATTAATAAAACTCCTACTCCTACTCAAACTCCAACTGCAACTACAACTCCAACTCCAACTCTAACTCCAACTCCAACTCCACCTCCAACTCCAACTCCAACTCCAACTCCACCTCCAACTCCAACTCCAACTCCAACTCCTACTCCAGTTCCAACTCCAACTCCAACTCCAACTCCAACTCCAACTCCAACTCCAACTCCAACTCCAACTCCAACTCCAACTCCAACTCCAACTCCAACTCCAACTCCAACTCCAACTCCAACTCCAACTCCAACTCCAACTCCAACTCCAACTCCAACTCCAACTCCTACTCCAGTTCCAACTCCAACTCCAACTCCATATCTTTATTGAGAATCATAACACGTTGAAAGATCCGTAATTGGATCTGAATAGATATTTGAAGGTATTATAATACTCGGTTTCAAATATCGCGGCATCAAAACCGCATTGGCAATGGATAGTAAGAGTCGTGGCATGATTGCAATACAGATATTTGAAACCGGGTATTAAAATACCTTCTACTATCTATTCAGATCCTTTTACGGATCTTTCATCGTGGTGTGATTCTCAATGAAGATGTTACTGAGAAAGTTCCACATCACGCGCTTCCCTGTTGGCGTATATACGAACAGACTACTACTATATCTTTTACTATCCATTCAGATTCTTTTAAGAATCCTTCAATGTGACATGATTTCCAATACATCATACCACGTTGAAAGATCCGTAATTGGATCTGAATAGATAGTAGAAGGTATTATAATACTCGGTTTCAAATATCGCGGCATCAGAACCGCATTGGCAATGGAACTTTTTCAGTAATATCTGTATGGAGAATCATGCCACGCCGGTTTCAAACATCTGGCCAGCAGGGAAGCGTGAGCAGCGTAATTTCTACAGTAATATCTGTATTGGAAATCATACCACGTTGAAGTATCCTTAAAAGGATCTGAATGGAGTTCTGAACGGATTCCTGAACAGAGTTGGAGTCCAACTCCAACTAAAACTGCAACACCAACTCCAACTCCTACTCCAACTCCAACTCCAACTCCAACTCCAACTCCAACTCCAACTCCAACTCCAACTCCAACTCCAACTCCAACTCCAACTCCAACTCCAACTCCAACTCCAACTCCAACTCCAACTCCAACTCCAACTCCAACTCCAACTCCAACTCCAACTCCAACTCCAACTCCAACTCCAACTCCAACTCCAACTCCAACTCCAACTCCAACTCCAACTCCAACTCCAACTCCAACTCCAACTCCAACTCCAACTCCAACTCCAACTCCAACTCCAACTCCAACTCCAACTCCAACTCCAACTCCAACTCCAACTCCAACTCCAACTCCAACTCCAACTCCAACTCCAACTCCAACTCCAACTCCAACTCCAACTCCAACTCCAACTCCAACTCCAACTCCAACTCCAACTCCAACTCCAACTCCAACTCCAACTCCAACTCCAACTCCAACTTCAACTCCAACTCCAACTCCAACTCCAACTCCAACTCCAACTCCAACTTCAACTCCAACTCCAACTCCAACTCCAACTCCAACTTCAACTCCAACTCCAACTCCAACTCCAACACCAACTCCAACTCCAGCTCCAACTCCAAATCCAACTCCAACTCCAACGCCAATTCCGATTCAAACTCCACTCCAACTCCAACTCCAACTCCAACTCCAACTCCAACTCCAACTCCAACTCCAACTCCATCTCCAACTCCAACTCCAACTCCAACTCCAACTCCAACTCCAACTCCAACTCCAACTCCAACTCCAACTCCAACTCCAACTCCAACTCCAACTCCAACTCCAACTCCAACTCCAACTCCAACTCCAACTCCAACTCCAACTCCAACTCCAACTCCAACTCCAACTCCAACTCCAACTCCAACTCCAACTCCAACTCCAACTCCAACTCCAACTCCAACTCCAACTCCAACTCCAACTCCAACTCCAACTCCAACTCCAACTCCAACTCCAACTCCAACTCCAACTCCCACTCCAACTCCAACTCCAACTCCAACTCCAACTCCAACTCCAACTCCAACTCCAACTCCAACTCCAACTCCAACTCCAACTCCAACTCCAACTCCAATTCCAACTCCAACTCCAACTCCAACTCCAACTCCAACTCCAACTCCAACTCCACCTCCACCTCCAACTCCAACTCCAACTCCAACTCCAACTACAACACCAATTCCAACTCCAACTCCAACTCCAACTCCAACTCCAACTCCAACTCCAACTCCAACTCCAACTCCAACTCCAACTCCAACTCCAACTCCAAATCCAACTCCAACTCCAACGCCAATTCCGATTCAAACTCCACTCCACTTCAATTCCACCTCCAACTCCAACTCCAACTCCAACTCCAACTCCAACTCCAACTCCAACTCCAACTCCAACTCCAACTCCAACTCCAACTCCAACTCCAACTCCAACTCCAACTCCAACTCCAACTCCAACTCCAACTCCAACTCCAACTCCAACTCCAACTCCAACTCCAACTCCAACTCCAACTCCAACTCCAACTCCAACTCCAACTCCAACTCCAACTCCAACTCCAACTCCAACTCCAACTCCAACTCCAACTCCAACTCCAACTCCAACTCCAACTCCAACTCCAACTCCAACTCCAACTCCAACTCCAACTCCAACTCCAACTCCAACTCCAACTCCAACTCCAACTCCAACTCCAACTCCAACTCCAACTCCAACTCCAACTCCAACTCCAACTCCAACTCCAACTCCAACTCCAACTCCAACTCCAACTCCAACTCCAACTCCAACTCCAACTCCAACTCCAACTCCAACTCCAACTCCAACTCCAACTCCAACTCCAACTCCAACTCCAACTCCAACTCCAACTCCAACTCCAACTCCAACTCCAACTCCAACTCCAACTCCAACTCGAACTCCAACTCCAACTCCAACTCCAACTCCAACTCCAACTCCAACTCCAACTCCAACTCCAACTCCAACTCCGACTCCGACTCCGACTCCGACTCCGACTCCGACTCCGACTCCGACTCCGACTCCGACTCCGACTCCGACTCCGACTCCGACTCCAACTCCAACTCCAACTCCAACTCCAACTCCAACTCCAACTCCAACTCCAACTCCAACTCCAACTCCAACTACAACTCCAACTCCAACTCCAACTCCAACTCCAACTCCAACTCCAACTCCATCTCCAACTCCAACTCCAACTCCATCTCCAACTCCAACTCCAACTCCAACTCCAACTCCAACTCCAACTCCAACTCCAACTCCAACTCCAACTCCAACTCCAACTCCAACTCCAACTCCAACTCCAACTCCAACTCCAACAGTAGTTGTAACAATACGGGTTCTGGAACGGAAGTGAACTGTCAAAGTGCACGTGGACCGGAAGTGAACTGTCATCGAGCGCGTGGCCTGAAAATATTGATAAGAGGTTGATAGTGATAAGAGTAGTGACCGCAACATTGTGATAAGGATTAGACAGGAAGAGATAAGAATGTGTAGTATGTATACAGGTTGTCGACAAGTCTGGACTTGCAAAATTCCACTAATTAGAATAAGATGATAAGATTCGAGTAGGTAACCACAAAAATGAAGAAAAATGTTCCCACGATGGGATCAACAGGAAATGTAACCACAGAATAGTACCTATAAATGAAAATGCAATTCCATGTTAGATCAGTTGACTACAAATAATCAACCATTATATTTCACCATTCGAATACAGGTATGTTATTGTTTTTGAAAATCATTTGATTTATTGATTTTTTGAATTTGATTAGATACTAACAATGGACCTCCTTTCCAAAGTTAATAAGAATATCCAGTTCACCAACAAGCCATTGAGGAAGCTGGAAGAGCTTTCAATAGGATCCGAATATTCGATTATTTCCCTTAAAATCATTGAGGGCCAATACGGTAGATGTATACTGTTGGAATCGGAGGAATTCAAGACGTTCCTTCCCGGTCGAATGACACAGCATCTGGAGGAACACTTAGAAGATCTATCTAAACATAAGATAAAGTATCTGGGGGCGAAAATCCATGCTGGGAGAGCCATCCAAGAAGTTGTCTTCATATAAGAAGATGTTCAATAATCAAAATATCGATACAACAAAAATTAATGAGGTATGTAATCTTTCAGTGTTCCTAAGAGCATTCAATGAATTAAAACGGTTGAAATCAAGTAGATATTTCTATGATATTTGGAAAAAACATGTTAATACACATATTCGATTACTCAATAGACTAATGAAAAATGATGGAACGACTCACGGTCATCGAGTAAAAATTCAAACAACAATTTCACATTTGAAAAATATTAACCTACAAATAAATAAACTGATTACACCAAAACAAGGCGGTCAATGTAGGAGTAAACGTAGTAACCGTGTTAGATGGCAAGATCTTCAAACTGCATTTCAATCTCGTGTTCGAACGGGTGTTATTATTAATTTACATCATAAGATATTGAACGATTATCTCGAAGATTGTTTTCATCTCTTGAAGAGGAGAATAATGAATATTCTAAAAAAATTTTCAATAATTAAAATTAAAGTGATATTTTGTGGTGAATTTATCAAAAAATCCATCAATGATGATGATGTATTCGAGTTTAAATATTTTCAATCTCAAAATAATGTGATTGATATGTCAATAGATTTAAGGAGTTGGTTTAAAACATATATTTATGAGTATATCATGATGAAGTTGGAAGAATTTCAAGAGCGTGGTAGTGGTTGGGCATTATCATCAATTAAATCATTAGAGGTGAATATAAATAAATATGAAGTTCTTTCGACTGGATCTTCGTATATTCCATTACCTTCTCAAATTCAAAATAAGCATGCTTGCATTAATGTGAAAAATTATGATGATAATTTATGTTTCTTATATTGCATTATAGCTAGTTTGCATCCTACAACAAGTCGTTCAGATTGTGTAAATAATTATATACCATTTTTGAATGAATTAAATTATGAAGGTATTGATTTCCCAATGAAATTGAAACAGATTAAATTATTTGAAAAACTGAATGATTTATCAGTTAATGTGTTCGCTCTGGAAAAACAAAAGAAATTCATTGTAGTCCCTATTTACATAACAGAAAATAAAATAACTAATCGCCATTTCAACTTACTATTAATTCAAAACATATATCCTCAGAAATCTGATGATTTGATTGAGGATATCGAAATTAAATATCATTATGTACTCATAAAGAACCTATCAAGACTCGTTTCATCTCAAGTGTCTAAAAATAAGGGTTCCAAATATATTTGCGATAGATGTTTGAATTATTTTGGATCTGAAGATATTCTTAAAAATCATACACTTTATTGTGCAAATGAAGCGGCCTGTCAAATTTCATTTCCTAATGAATCATATATTCAATTCAAAAATCATCATTTTAAACAGGAAATACCATTTATATTATATGTAGATTTTGAATCATATTTGAAGCCTTTGGATGAACCAACTCCTAAAGTTATGACTTATGCATATCAAGAACATATACCAATTTGCGTTGGAATGTATTTGCATTGTACCTACGATTCATCACTTTCGTTTTATGATTCATTTACAGGTGAAAATTGTATGACATGGTTTGCAGACCGACTGCAACAAATCGCTTCTGATATTTTCCATAGAATTAAAACGGTTACACCTATGAGTAGTAATAGACCGAACCATAATAAAAACTCAATTTGTCACATTTGCGAAGAACCTTTATTGAATACAGATCATATTGTTGTAGATCATAATCACTTCACCGGTCAGATAAGAGGATTAGCTCATAATCATTGCAATTTGAATTATAGAAAATCATTCAATGTACCAGTTGTTTTACATAATTTATCTGGTTATGATAGTCATTTCATTGTGAAAGAACTACTCAAAACTAGTCGTATGTATATAATTCCAATCAATATGGAACGATATATTTCATTTACTCAGTACGACAATGAAACTGATATAAAATTCAAATTTATTGATAGTTTTCGTTTCATGGGATGTTCGTTAGAAAAATTAGTATCATATTTACCCAAAGATCAATTTCATCAATTGAGAAAAGAGTTTCAGAATCTCAATGCCAGTGAATTCAATCTTTTAACTAGGAAAGGTGTTTGTCCGTATGACTATATAAATAGTGAAGCTAAATTGCAGGAGAAATCTTTACCATCTATAGAAGAATTTTATAGCAAATTACAATATAATAATATCAGTGAAAGTGATTATGATCATGCAAAACAAGTTTGGAGTACATTTAATTGTCAAACTCTAAATGATTATATCAATTTATATCTAAAGACAGACGTACTACTCTTAGCAGACGTTTTCAATAATTTTCGATTAGCATGCATTAGACAGTATACTCTAGATCCATGTTGGTATATTTCACTACCTGGATACACCTGGGATTGTCTATTAAAATATACAAAATGTAAATTACAAATTTTGAAGGATATTGATATGATTCTGTTTGTCGAACGAGGAATCCGTGGTGGTATTAGTCAATGTTCGAAAAGATATTCAAAAGCAAACAACAAGTATGTTCCCGACTATGATTCAAGTAAACCTGAAAATTATCTCATGTACTTAGATATGAATAACTTGTATGGTTGGGCAATGTCACAACATCTACCTCATGATAACTTTCAATGGTCTGATACAAATATAGATATAATGCAAATTCCAGATGATTCATCTGTGGGATATATATTAGAAGTTGACCTCGAGTATCCCAAGGAATTACACACTAAACATAAAGATCTTCCGTTCTGTCCCGAAACTCGAACACCACCAAATGCAAAATTATCCAAATTACTTACTACTTTTTATTCGAAAGAGAGATATATTATTCATTATACAGCACTCAAACAAGCTTTGATTAACGGATTGATTCTCAATAAAATACATAGGGTGTTGAAATTCGATCAATCAAAATGGATGGAACCATATATAAGAAAAAATACTGAACTTCGATCAAAGTCGAAGAATGAGTTTGAGAAGAATCTCTTCAAACTAATGGTTAATGCATGCTATGGAAAGACTATGGAAAATATTAGAAAGCATCGATCTGTTAAAGTAGCTAGAAAATGGGGAGATCGTTATGGTGCAAAAAATCTCATTTCATCACCTTTGTTTAAACGATGTATGATAATATCAGAAGATGTTATATTGGCAGAAGTGAAGAAATGTAAATTATTATTCAATAAACCCATTTATGTAGGTTTTTGTGTTTTGGATATATCAAAAGTAAAGATGTATGACTTTCATTACAACTATATGATAAATCAGTTTGAAGATTTTTCCATATGCTATATGGATACTGATGGTATAATGTACGAAATAAGGAATGATGATCCGTATAGTGTTATTAAACGAGATTGTTTGACTCATTTCGATACGTCTGATTACCCTGAAGATAATCCCTATGAAATTCCTCGCGTGAATAAGAAGGTTTTGGGAATGATGAAAGATGAAACATGCGGTAAACCAATAACTGAATTTGTTGGATTGAGATCAAAGATGTATTCATTTGTGGTGTATGATAATCAATTGAAATACTTTAAGAAAACCAAAGGTATTCAGGGGAATATTGTTAAGAAATTCATTGATTTTGATGATTATAAGAAATGTCTACTTGATGATATCAATAAAATTATAACTCAAAGAAATATCATGTCCAAACAACATAATATTTTTTCATTTAATCAAACGAAACTAGCTCTTAGTAATACGGATGATAAAGTTCACATATTGGAAGACAATATTAATACTGTTCCATGGGGATTCTCCTCATACTCAAATGATTTGTAATATTATGTGTGATAAATAAAAAAACAATTTATATCAATACATGTTTTATTTTCCTATAACCATACAATTCTTCAAATATTCATAATGATCATGATAATGACATCTTCTGACTGGAAATTGTCAATTTCTCAAAATTTCTAATCATCTTCTGTTTGACTTCATATTCATAGATTTGCTTCTTCAGCTCTCGAATATTTTGTATGTGCTTATTCAAGACATCCATCTCCAATTAAAGTATATTAGACTTATCAATCCAAGAGTCGTGTGACTTGTCTAACCCCAACCATCGAATTAAAGCTTTATTTCCTTTATGACGGAGAACTTTCTCTACCAAATAAACGTCTGTATATTTCACCTTCTGTAACTCATACTCATAAAAAGCGCCCCCTATCGGACGATTATTCAAATCCTCCAGAAGATATGTTACAGGATTTGTTATTTGAACTTTTTTTATTTTAAAAATCTCTGTGGTCCAGTTGGGTGTGTAACCTTTTGAAAATACATGTTTGGCTTTGCTGATCCTCACCATATCATTAACCTTGAATTTCCCCTTTCCGGCGATCTTGATATGATTGAATTTAGTTTTCAATAAACTTTGTTCATTTTTTATGCTAACATCACATGGTTTCATTCCGATAGTACGATGTTTGGTTTGATTATATCCATCAACAATACTTGATAAGCTATCGATCCATTTGTATGTTCCATGTAAACTAAAGTATTTAAACAATTTTTCCTTGATAGTTCTTATAACCCTTTCAGCCATAGAAGCTTTGGTTTTGGAATAAGTACAATAATGTTTTATATTATTTTCATTCATCAGAGATTGAAAATTGACATTGAAGAATTCCTTTCCTTGATCTGTTTGAAGATTTTTCGGTGTAACTCTGCTATCAGTTAGAATTTTCTTGAATGCTTTCGATACTTCTATACCTGTCTTTGTCTTAAGTGGCATCACTCGAACATATTTACTAAAACAATCTATAACTACTAATATATATTTGAAATTTTTATTCTGTTTTGCATAAAGATCCATTTGTGCTAAATCAGCTTGCCACAGATCATTTAATCCTTTGATTATTGTTCTTCTGCGAGGGAAGTTTTTTCGAATTGGTTTGTGTAGCTCTCGAACCACCTGTATTTTCTCCTTCGTATGCATGATGACTCTCCAATAGCTTGATTTTACTATTCAATTTATTTAATGCTTCTTTTACTTTATCTTGAAGTGTTATCAATTTATCCTCCCGAGACTTTAGATATTCATCTAGTTCTAGTTTGCTATAGTAGTCCTTCGAAAGTGAAGTCCTTATGTCGATACTTCCTTGTCTCAAATTCTCAAACTTTTCATCAATTTTTTCATTAATTTTATGTTGTTTGATATGAGACCTATCTAATCTTTCTTCAACTCTATGTCTGAATTCATAGAAACCTAACCCCAACTTTCCAAAATTTTCAGTATTTGATATGATTTTATTATGTATTTCATTTATTTGAGTATCTACATATTCCTTATTAGCACAATCAGAATCAGATAAAGGTTTACCTACATTACATAATTTTCGATTATAGAAATCAAAGTCTCCATCTACGGTTCGTGGGAAGATAGGAGTAGTTGATTGAATATTTTTCAATTTACTTCTGTGAGAAGAACGACCAAACTTATCAAGAGACATTTTTGAATATTATTGATTTTCCACTTTTTATGATTCAATATATGACTTTCTCTTCTCGAAGCTCATCGACTATTGACTCTATTTCATTATCAACAGACGTATTTCCAGCAACTTTGGAGGCATAGAGTAATCGAAGTCTATTAACAAGTTCATTAACATCATTCCAATATATATATTCAATGGGTTTTTCATTGAATGACATTAATCCTTGACCAATTGATGGTTTTATGATATTAAGATATTTAAATCCTTTGTTCGCTTTTATTGGTTGATTAAAATCGAATTTTCTCCTGTGAACATTAGTCATTCTCAATATTTTATGATAATTTTCCAAATCTGATTTTTTATACTCTTCTGGGTCTTTTTTAAAGAGTAAATTATAAAGTCCATCTGTACCACTAAACCTTTCATTACCAACTAGCAAGTCCCCAGATTTCTGATGAAATTCTATAGCCGTTTTACCCAATGTCCATTTGGAAAGTTTATAATCATATTTAGGTCCATAGGTATGATCATAGTTATCTCGATGCGTCAATGCAGAATAAACATAATCTCGAACCTTTTCTGGATATTGTTCCAAATACGTTTCTGCATTATGATAATCTCATTAACAACTCATTAACAAACTGTTCAGATTCATTATTATCACCATCAATAAAAATTGAATCATTCCCATTATCATTATCATCGTCATTCTTTTTTGACGTAGCAACATCTGTTGTAGGTAAAAATTTTACAAATTGACGTTTCAAAAAAGATTTTTGAGGTTTATCGAATTTCAGTATTGGAGTAAATGGTGAGGGGCGTTTTTCTTCTTCTTCTTCTTCTTCTCCTTCTTCTTCTTCTTCCTCTTCCTCTTCTTCTTCTTCAGGTCTCTTGATTGAGCTTATTCTCCGATGAATTCTTGGAAATTTTCTATTATCTGGTGTTGATGAAAATTGTGGTTTTGAAATCTTTTCAGGTATTTTCAGATTCTTCAAATCAATAGTTTTGTAATCTATATCCTTTTTACCAAGTTCATCTTCTATACGTTTGAGTTGTTTTGTAATTGGTTTATATAGTCTTTCCAGTGTTTCATCACCTTCCAGTTTCCCAAGTTTAAGTGCAGCATATTTCTTCTTAATATTCTGTATGAGTTGTTGAATAATGATTTTTCTATTTCTAACTGATTTGGTCTTCATATTGCCATGTATTACATTCAAATGACCATTAATCGTCTAGTGTTATATATTTATCGAAACCTAATCGATAACGTCCCTTGTTCAAATCAAAGTCTTTAACAATTACCAAAAATCCAAAATTGTCATTCCAACATATTCCACAAATTTTTTTGAACGTTTCATAAGTCATGTCAGGTGATACGTGCTCATCGAATATATGTTTAAGATTCACATCATCTTGTTTGAATATTACTAATATATTAGCATTAGCTCTAATGATATGTTTTTTCGCTGCAACATATGTCTGACATAAAAATGCTACATCAATCGATTTATGCCTACCCATGGCATAATATGATTTAATTTTATTTTGATTTTCACCTATGACATCATCAAAAATAAAAATCGAGTTGGATTTTGCATTGTTTGGTTCATCAATTTCAACATTCTCCTTGAATGGAAAATACCCCACACCATCCACTTTACTTAAAATATGTTCAAGAATTTGATATTTCGGTTGGTATAGACTTTTTGAGTAAATGTAAACATTTTCAAAGTGTAATCCGTTTAAATTGAAAATTAAACTCATTATGGCGTTGGTCTTGCCACAGCCAGAAGGCCCAGCAAATATAAATCTACAGCTATTTGGAAACAGATCACCATGTTTTCTACTTTTTTCAAATTCATGTTTATCATTTAGATAATCTAAATTCACTACTGGTAACACAGCATGATGTTGTTCAATTCGTATCTTCTCCATAACTAAACTTAAATCCATCTAACGAATTATAAATACTCATCTATTGATACAATATTATCAGTATAATGTTATCATTCGAAGGAGGAGGTCTAGTGAATTCAATAATCAATAAATTACCGTTCGAGTTACATTTACCAGGATATAGATTTTGCGGGCCAGGTACCAAACTCTCAGAACGGCTTGATAGAAACGATTCTGGAATAAATAAACTTGATGAGGCCTGCAAAGAGCATGATATTGCTTATTCCAAACATAAGGAATTAACTGACAGACACGCCGCAGACCAAATATTAGAAAATAAAGCCTGGGAACGTGTAAAGTCCAAAGACGCCACATTAAAGGAGAAAAGTGCCGCATTGTTAGTCACCGGAGCAATGAAAATGAAGCGGAAGATGGGTATGGGGAAGAAGAGATCTTTTAGGAGTTCGATTTTGAAACCGACTCATAAAACTCTACTTAAATCAGGAGTCAACGATTTGAGAAAATCAACGTTGTTGGCTCTCAAGACGGCTCGAACAGCAATTAAGAAAGCAGGTGGCAAGAAAAATATTATAATCCCCCGCATCATTCCATTTGAATCAAAATCTGGAGGTATTTTACCATTGGTGCCAATATTCGCAGGTCTTTCTGCTTTGGGGATGTTGTTAAGTGGAGGAAGCGCTGTTGCCAAAACTATTATCGATGCTAAAAATGCAAAGAAGAAACTGGAAGAAGATAATCGACACAACAAAGCGATGGAGTCCATAGGACACGGGCTATTCATAAGAAAAACCAAGCGGGGATTTGGTCTATATATAAGAAAACAGTCAAAAAACTAGATAAGCTACCCAAACGTGCCCTTTATGATTATGAAATTGAATCTTGTGCAAGAAAAATGAGAATAAAAAATTTCAGAGGTGTTTTCATGAGAAATACATTACCTCAATTTCCAAAAAAGAATGAATGCGCAATACTCAATTTAGATTCAATTGAAGGTCCTGGGACACATTGGGTTGCATATAAGAAGTGCGATAATGAAGTTGAATACTTTGATAGTTTCGGAAATCTCAAACCTCCCAAAGAACTTATTGATTATCTAAAATCATGTAATGTGAAGTACAATAGAGATACTTATCAACGTTTCAATACATACAATTGTGGTCATTTATGTTTAAGATTTCTAATTCAATAAATTAATGATACTCAATAGATTTTCTCAGTATATCAATCATGTCGATGTTGTTCACATTGAAAAATCGATCATCAATTTTATCAATTGATTTCGCTGTTCCTATAGAGTTGAATAGTAATTTCAACTATGGTCTAGCATTGATAGGATTCTATACATATAATACTATCCCAAATGTTGAGAAATATAATAAATTATATTTTTCTTCAAATGGAGAGAAAAAAGTTGTAACATTTCCGATTGGAACTTATGAAATATCAGATATGGAGCAATTCATTAGAAGAAAGCTTGAATTAAGTGATGGAGAGGTGGAGAAACAGAACTTCTTCTTGAGACCTAATAACAATACCTTGAAATGTGAAATATTCCATGATCGCTATGAAATTGACTTTCAACCGGAGGACTCTATTGGTACTCTATTGGGATTTTCATCTAGAATTCTTAAAGCAGGTCAAGTTCATGAGTCTGATTTACCAGTGGATATTATCAAAGTTCGAACAATAAATATTGATTGTAACTTGATAGAGGGTTCATTCATTAATGAACGTCCATCCCATTCACTTTACGAATTTGCTATTAATAGCGATCCTGGTTACGGAGTGAACGAGATTCCCAACAAAGTGGTATACCTACCTATAACAACATATCGAATACATAATATTACAGTGAAAATTCTCGATCAAGATGGTGAATTGGTAAATTTTCAAGGTGAAGAGATAATTTTGAGATTACAATTGAAACGATGGTCTTAGTAGTTCCATATAAATATCAGAGCATATATATCAATCAATCAGTTGATAAACAACTACCACGCAAACGTCTTTCTCACGAAAATTGGATATTTCTACAATCTATTGGTCATGTTGTCCAACCACGTTTTCAACCTATATCAACCCATAAACACAGATGAATCTATAGTAAAAATTGAAAGTCGAACTTATTTACCGTTCGTGAAATCATTCAATCATTCTGATGTGATTGAAATCTCAATAAATCGAACGGACTGTTGGCTATTAATGTATGATGCTGCTATTATTATAAAAGGAAAATTACAAAAGACAAAGGGTAATGCTGATGTTAAACTCGTTCAAAATGCTGGAGCGTTTCTTTTCGATTCAATTATTTATGAACTCTGTGGTACGGAGATTGAAAATGTTCGAGATCCTGGTATTGTATCAACGATGCGAGGGTACCTAGTTTATGAAGAAGATGACTCAAAACAATTCGAAATAGGAGGATGGAACTATCCGAATACACCAACTTTGAACACAGATGGAAGTTTTTTATTCAGAATACCAGTTCATCACATATTCAACTTTTTCAAAGATTATCAAATGGCTATGTGTGGTAAACAAACGTTTCGATTCTTCAGAGCACAAAATGATTATAATGCAATCAAAATAACAGCTGACCCTAAGAATCCAACAGAAGCAAAAATCATTATTGAGAGTATGGAATTGAAAGTAAAACATATTTATCCAAATGATATTATCAAGATGGATTTGTTAAATGCTATAAGGTCTAATAAACCTATTTTAATGCCATTCAGAAAGTGGGAAATTCATGAATTACCATTATTACCACAATGAGGTAATAAGGAGATTTGGGCTGTTAAAACATCTACAGAAATCGAGTGTCCAAGATTCATAATTTGTGCTTTTCAAACTGATAAGAAAAATAATAGTTCTGAGGACCCAACTAACTTTGATCACATAAACATAACAGATGTACGTGTATTATTAAATTCAGACATCATCCCACAAGAAAATTTACGTTTGAATTTCAATAAGAATGAATATGCTGAAGCTTATCAGAATTATACTCAGTTTACACAAAGCTATGGAATATTCAAAAAATCCCCACTCCTAACATTTAGTGAATTTAAAGAAAAGACAATTTTCGTATTGGACTGTTCCAGAAGAGATCAAACATTTAAAGCGACAACAATTGATGTGAAACTAGAAGTGGAGTCCTCGAAGGAATTTCCAAATAATACAAGAGTTTTGTGTATTATAGTGCATGATTGTATTGTGGAATTCAAACCATTAACAGAAGAAGTTAAGAAAATTACAAATATCTAGAAGAAAAAATGCGTATAATCATATGTGATATCCAAGGGTTTACGATAGATAATGAATTTTGTGTTAAGGAACTATCATTTGCAATAGGAAGTAAAATATCGCATTTCATTATGATGCCACCGAAGAAATTTTCATCTCTAAGTAATGACGATAAGAAATCTGTAAGATTTTTGGAAAATAAACATCATGGCTTAAGATATATGTTAGGATACATTGAATATGAAAAATTATCTGAAATTTTAAATGATATTTTACAAAATGGAGATGTCATTTATGTGAATGGCCATCAAAAGTATGATTTTTTGAAAAAAAACATGGTTAAAGAAGTACAAGTGCTCAATGTGGAAAATTATGGATGGACCCCACCAAAATTTGAGAAGAAGTCATCAAAGTGTATGAGTCACATGACTCACGTACATGATCGGTGTATGTGCACCCTCAGTAATTGTGATGATCTATATCGATGGGTGTGTATGTACTTACCAAAAGTGGACACATTAGTTAGTAGACATCTGGTGTACGATGAACACAACAATGGATAAACCAGAAGCTGTGAAAGTGAATTTGGACAAATGGAATGATGTTTTCAATAATGTTGATAGATTTAAGAATTTGAAATGTAAACCTAGATATATTCATCTTGTAAAACTTTAGATTTTTTTTTCATAAATTATGTATCTAAATAAAACACTTATTAAAAAAATTGTTATTTATTCAAAAAATACCTCAAATTTCAATAATGATGGTGATGGTGATGGTAATAACACCCCGGTTGATGGATATGACTACGATTTTGTTGGAAGACCTCTGCATAGCTCGGCGGGGGTGATTCCAAATGATTAGACGGAGGTTGTTCTGCTGATGGCTGTTCTGTTCGTTGAATTGGAGGTTGTTCTGCTGATGGCTGTTCTGTTCGTTGAATTGGAGGTTGATCTGCTGATGACTGTTCTGTTCGTTGAATTGGAGGTTGTTCTGATGATGGTTGTTCTGTTTGATGAAATACCACAAAATTCAATAATGATGGTGATGGTGATGGCAATAACACCCCGGTTGATGGATATGACTATGATTTTGTTGGAATACCTCTGCATAGCTCGGCGGGGGTGATTCCAAATGATTAGACGGTGGTTGTTCTGCTGATGGCTGTTCTGTTCGTTGAATTGGAGGTTGTTCTGCTGATGGCTGTTCTGTTCGTTGAATTGGAGGTTGTTCTGTTGATGGTTGTTCTGTTTGATGAATTATATGGGGTAGAATCCTCCCCAAGCCAATCACCGGATGGGACCAGTAGTCAATAATTGGGTTTATATCAATCCCACCAGCTCTTAAGCTTTGAAGGATTGTTATTACTAGGTTGTCTGACATATTTTTGAATAAGTTGAAAACGAAATAAAAAAGTAATATGAGATTCGCGTTTTTATATGGATTCACAAAGGAAATGCGGTATTTTTCTTTGATATGATGAATTCCACCGTGTGACCATTTTACAACTCTGCGGTCATCATTTTGCTAATTAATAAAAAAATATTTTCACACTGCGGTCCAACTTTTATATCTAATCATATCTTAGGAATATTAATACAATGTAGTAAATACATACCTGAACTTGTTGAGAAAAAGATAACGCGTGTGGTTTAATTTCCACGCTTCGAAGTTTGGCGATAAACTGATTAATCTAACATCGTTTATGAAGAGAGCTTCAAAATGTTTAAATACATTGAGATTTACATATATTGATTAGTATACAGTTTAATTTCATTGAGACAAGATGTTTCTTACAGTAGCTTTTCTGTTGGTTTCATTTCATTTCACGTCATCGAATGATGATATGGAAATTGCTAAATCGTATTTAACAAAGTATGGATATCTAATACAAAATAATCATTCAGAAACAGAGTTATCTGAGAAATCACGATTAACTGATTCGATTTTGAAATTTCAAGAGTATTTTAAACTTTCTGAAACTGGTAACCTGAATAATGAAACAATCGAACTAATGAAAAAACCAAGATGTGGTGTTGCCGACTTCTTTCAATCTTATGTAATTATAGGTAAATGGACGAAAAAAAATATTAAATGGAAATTCCAAGGAGGTAATCAGAATGATGTGTATATAGCACATAAATCATTTGAAATTTGGAGCGAAAATTCAGGATTGACATTTACCAAGAGTGATAATAATCCTGATATTCTCATAAAGTACAGTTCGGGTGAACATAACAAGACTAAAAGTTGTAATGGTAATAGAAAATGTTTTTCGTTTGATGGTCCTGGAATTGTATTGGCACATTCATTTTTTCCTGATAATGATCGTTGTGTTGAAATCCATATCGATTCTGACGAGAAATGGTTCAAAAGAATGGGTCCTCCAACTTCAGGATTCAACTCTCTATATTTCGTTCTAGTTCATGAAATTGGACACGCCTTAGGATTAGCACATTCTGCAGATAACAATGCTATTATGAGTCCTTTTTATGCTGAAGATGAAATAAAAAATAATATATTACCACAAGATGATTTGAATGCAATACAATCATTATATGGATCTCCAAATATATTAAGTACACAATCTACAACAACTCAGACTACATTGATAACAACAGAGAAATCAGATCCAACTACAAAGAAATCTATTGAAAATTATTCTCAACCTAATTTATGTGAAGTGAAGAACAAAATTAAAACGATTGTTATTATCAATAATCATATTTATCTACTATATAATGGTTGGGTATGGGCAATTTCACTCGTAGATAAGATTATACATCCTCCATTGAGAGCCCTTGAGTATATACCCTTAGGTCATATAGATTTCAAGAAGGATTCAATCAATTTATATCAAAGACCAAATGGTGAAATTGGAGTATTTCATCATAATTATTTTTATAGAATTGATTCAAACAGTTTTGCAGTGATAAAAGCTAATGATCTATCATGGTTGGGACTCCCCCGTAATGCCAAAATTCAAGGTGTTTTCAATAGTTATAAAGGGAAAACATATGTCTTTTATGATGACATTTATTGTGTTGAAATAAATGAATGTCAACTTAATAGGAAATCAATTAAATATATAAGTGAGATATTTCCTGGAATACCAAGTAATATTTCATCAGTGTTTAGATATGTTGATGGATTGATATATTTCATTAAGGATGATATGGTTCATGAATTCAATGAATTTCTAAACAGAGCAACTGGATCATATAAATTTGAAATGGAATCACTATTAAATATACCATGTCAGTCTGATGGATTACTACAACAATTGAAAAATATTTTGAGTATGATTATATCAAATCAAGTAATTATTAGTAATACTAATTAGGTGGGGTGGTGATAATATAACTAAATGAAATCAACTGGAATCAGTCATACATCATCATGGAAGTGTACGAATTTAATACATCTAAAGTATTTTATAACCATCTACGTGATGAACTAGATTTTGCTTTAATTTATCATGATAAGAAAAAGTGTTCAAAAGTTCTATCTGATTTGGCTATATTTACGCCAAACAAAACATTTTTTGATTTGGTTCAATATAATACCCCACGAGAAATTATCAAGAAGGTGTTCAAACATAAGAAGAAAAACGATTTATTCATCAAGAATATTCAAAAATTAATATCAAAAAAGGAACTGTCAATGAATGAGGTGAAAAAAATGTTGAATAGCAAGTATAAAAATCTCACTAGATATGATGTTGTAAATATTCAAATACTGCTCAATGGATCAAACAAGGAAATATATTCGGAAGAAGAATTCGACAAATGCTATCCCATCCATAATATTTGGAATAATTACAAACCCCTTCATTCATTTATGGATGAGATGATTAACATAGCTTCATATTGTGGGAAATACTCCTTAGTACGCAATATTCTAGATGAATTTCAGAATCATGGAATCAATTTCAAATTCGATCCCGAGAACAATGGAAACCATAAGAAGATTCTAAGTATGGTGGATAATGGAATATCAAGAGATTTGATGGATGACGATCATGCTGGGAATATAGGACCTTGTAAGGATACTATTGAATATGAACATATAAAGAAAATTCTTGTATCGAATATGATTAAGTGAATATAATATGTATAATAGACATTGAGAATATGTTTGATTGAATAATTTTCCTCCACTATCTTCATGATAGTGCCATCATATAAATATATATAATGCAATAGGAACGTTCTAGTTTTATTTGTGAGTTTTAATCCAAGTGAGCAAGATGTGTGAATTTCATTTTATAAACTCTGCTAATTCATTACTAGACATGGAAAAATCATTTATCTTAAATATACAAATTCCAATAGACGAACATACTATTGATTTTGGTCTCAGCAGCCTGAGAAATTTCAAACCATCAGTGAAGCTGTCAACAAACCAAAAATGTCTTCGTCATAATCAAAAACTTTCAATATCCTTCGATAATCTACAATGGATGATGTTTATGGAAATTCTCAACATGAATGAAGACAATGATTCAAGATTTATAGATGATATATCAATAACAACAGCAACTGTGAACGGATTAAAATTAACACACATATGTAGGAGTGATAATCATATATATTTATCTAGTAACGATGTTGCTATGATAAAAGAAATCAATGAAAATTCAATAAAAAAACGTTTTGAGATGTTATTGAAACTTAATTTTTCTTCTTATTATAAGAATTTTTTGTACTTCATCAATACTAATGATTGTTTTGAGTCAATTGAAAAATTTTGTAATCTCAATCCATCAATTGAGAATGTAATACTGAATGAATGTTTAATTTTATGTGGAGATAAAATACTCTATGATTTGGGTAGACATTGATTTGATGATAAAATAAAAAGTCAGTTATTCAATATGTATTTTTTATTCACCACAACTCAACCTCATAACCTTCTGTTTCACTAGCTACAATTTCTTCAATAGAAGCAAATATTTGTGAGCATATCTTACATTTTTTCATATATCTTTCCACCATGAATTTCAACTCTTCATCACATGATATAATCATTTCTATATGAAATTTGTTAATTGGTACATTATTTGGGTTATTGAATTTTTTCATCATACAATCCATACATATAATATTAAATTCAAAAAATTCCATCTCCTTTTCACCAACATAATTACCTAGTTGATTTTGATAAAAAATTTGAGTAATTAGAGTTGCTCCAATACATTTAAATTTATACATGACTAATTAATATTATGAGATAAAATTTATAACAAAAAATTTACTTATATGAAGACAACTTCTTGGATGGCTCTCCCAGCATGGATTTTCGCCCCCAGATACTTTATCTTATGTTTAGATAGATCTTCTAAGTGTTCCTCCAGATGCTGTGTCATTCGACCGGGAAGGAACGTCTTGAATTCCTCCGATTCCAACAGTATACATCTACCGTATTGGCCCTCAATGATTTTAAGGGAAATAATCGAATATTCGGATCCTATTGAAAGCTCTTCCAGCTTCCTCAATGGCTTGTTGGTGAACTGGATATTCTTATTAACTTTGGAAAGGAGGTCCATTGTTAGTATCTAATCAAATTCAAAAAATCAATAAATCAAATGATTTTCAAAAACAATAACATACCTGTATTCGAATGGTGAAATATAATGGTTGATTATTTGTAGTCAACTGATCTAACATGGAATTGCATTTTCATTTATAGGTACTATTCTGTGGTTACATTTCCTGTTGATCCCATCGTGGGAACATTTTTCTTCATTTTTGTGGTTACCTACTCGAATCTTATCATCTTATTCTAATTAGTGGAATTTTGCAAGTCCAGACTTGTCGACAACCTGTATACATACTACACATTCTTATCTCTTCCTGTCTAATCCTTATCACAATGTTGCGGTCACTACTCTTATCACTATCAACCTCTTATCAATATTTTCAGGCCACGCGCTCGATGACAGTTCACTTCCGGTCCACGTGCACTTTGACAGTTCACTTCCGTTCCAGAACCCGTATTGTTACAACTACTTCCAACTCCAACTCCAACTCCAACTCCAACTCCAACTCCAACTCCAACTCCAACTCCAACTCCAACTACAACTCCAACTCCAACTCCAACTCCAACTCCAACTTCAACTCCAACTCCAACTCCAACTCCAAGTCCAAGTCCATCTCCAACTCTAACTCCTACTCCAACTCCAACGCCAACTCCAACTCCAACTCCAACTCCTACTCCAACTCCAACTCCAACTCCAACTCCAACTCCAACTCCAACTCCAACTCCAATCCCAACTCCAACTCCAACTCCAACTCCAACCCGCATTGGCAGAGGAATTCTTTCAGTAATAGCTTTATTGAGAATCACAGCACGATGAAAGATTCGTGAAAGTGTCTGAATGGATAGTAAAAAATATAATAATAGTCGGTTTCGATTATCCGGACATCAGAAACGCCCTGGCAGTTTTGCTTCTTCAGTACTATCTGTATAGAGAATCATGCCACCTTGAAAGATCTGTATAGACAGCAAAAGATATCATAATACTCGATTTCAAAGATCGGGTCTTCAGGGACACATTGGCATAGGAACTTTTTCAATATTATCTTCATTGAGAAAAACACCAAGTTGAAAGGATTGGAATTTATAGTAACAGATATCATAATAAACGATTCCAAATATCGGGCCATCAGGCACGTATTGGTTGTGAAACTTTTTCAGTATTTTTTTTATTGAGAATCATGCCACGTTGGAAGATTCGTAAAAGGTTCTGAAACGAAAGTAAAAGATATAATAATATTCGGTTCCGTATATCCAGCCATTAGAAACGCACTGCAGTATAACCTCTAGAGTTATACCTGTATTGCGAATCATGCCAGGTTAAAGGATCCTTAAAAGGATCTGAATGGATAGTAAAAGATATCGTAGTAGTCGGTTTCGAATAAACGCCAATAGGAAAGCATGAGCAGTGTATATTTCTCAGTAATATCTTTATTGAGAATCACACCATGCTGAAAGATCCGTATAAGGATCTGTACAGATAGTAAAAGGCATCATAATAATCGGTTTCAAAAATCAGGCCATCAGAGGTGCATTGGCAGTTGAACATTTTCAGTAATATCTGTATTGAGAATCATGCCACTCTGGAATATCCCTAAAAGCATCTAAATGGATAGTAATAGATTTAAAAAAACTCGATTTCAAACATCCGACCAGCAAGAACGCGTGAGCAGTGGAGTTTCCTCTGTAATATCTGTATTGAGAAACACACCACATTGGAAGATCCATAAAAGGTTCTGAATAGATAGCAAAAGGTATCATAATACTCTGTTCCAAAAATCAGGCTGTCAGAGGCGCATTTTTAGTTGACCATTTTCAGCAATATCTGTATTGAGAATCATGCCACTTTGAAATATACCTACACGCATCTAAATGGATAAAAGAAGAATTATTAAAACTCGGTTTCAGACGTCCGACCAGCAGGGTCCCGGGAGCAGTGGAGCTGTCTCAGTGATATCTGTATTGAGAGTCAAACCACATTGAAAAATCCATAAAAGGTTCTGAATGGATAGTAAACGATATAATAATATTCGGTTTCGAATATCCATTAGGAACAAGCTTGCAGTGTATCTTCTACAGTAATATATGTATTGACAATCATCCCACTTTAAAGGATCCGTAAAAGGTTCTTAATTAATAGTAAACGATATAATAATACTCGGTTTCGAATAAACAGCTATTAGAAACTTGTTTGCAGTGTAACTTATACAGTAATATCTGTAGAGGGAATCATGCCACGTTGAAGAATCCTCAAAAGGATCTGATTGGATAGTAAGAGATATCGTAGTAGTAGGTTTCGAATAAACGCCACTAGGGAAGCGTGAGCAGTGTATCTTTCTCAGTAATATCTTTATTGAGTATCACACAATGTTGAAAGATCCGTAAAAGGATCTGAATAGATAGTAAAAGGTATCATAATACGCGGTTCCAAAAATCAGGCATTAGAGGCGCATTGGCAGTTGAACATTTTCAGTAATATCTGTATTGAGAATCATGCCACTCTGGAATATCCCTAAAAGCATCTAAATGGATAGTAATAGATTTAAAAAAACTCGATTCCAAACATCCGACCAGCAAGAATGCATGAGCAGTGGAGCTTCCTCTGTAATATCTGTATTGAGAATCACACCACATTGGAAGATCCATAAAATGTTCTGAATATATAGCAAAAGGTATCATAATACTCTGTTCCAAAAATCAGGCCGTCAGAGGCGCATTTTTAGTTGACCATTTTCAGCAATATCTGTATCAAATCATGCCACTTTGAAATATACCTACACGCATCTAAATGGATTAAAGAAGAATTAATAAAACTCCTACTCCTACTCAAACTCCAACTGCAACTACAACTCCAACTCCAACTCTAACTCCAACTCCAACTCCAACTCCACCTCCAACTCCAACTCCAACTCCACCTCCAACTCCAACTCCAACTCCAACTCCTACTCCAGTTCCAACTCCAACTCCAACTCCAACTCCAACTCCAACTCCAACTCCAACTCCAACTCCAACTCCAACTCCAACTCCAACTCCAACTCCAACTCCAACTCCAACTCCAACTCCAACTCCAACTCCAACTCCAACTCCAACTCCTACTCCAGTTCCAACTCCAACTCCAACTCCATATCTTTATTGAGAATCATAACACGTTGAAAGATCCGTAATTGGATCTGAATAGATATTTGAAGGTATTATAATACTCGGTTTCAAATATCGCGGCATCAAAACCGCATTGGCAATGGATAGTAAGAGTCGTGGCATGATTGCAATACAGATATTTGAAACCGGGTATTAAAATACCTTCTACTATCTATTCAGATCCTTTTACGGATCTTTCATCGTGGTGTGATTCTCAATGAAGATGTTACTGAGAAAGTTCCACATCACGCGCTTCCCTGTTGGCGTATATACGAACAGACTACTACTATATCTTTTACTATCCATTCAGATTCTTTTAAGAATCCTTCAATGTGACATGATTTCCAATACATCATACCACGTTGAAAGATCCGTAATTGGATCTGAATAGATAGTAGAAGGTATTATAATACTCGGTTTCAAATATCGCGGCATCAGAACCGCATTGGCAATGGAACTTTTTCAGTAATATCTGTATGGAGAATCATGCCACGCCGGTTTCAAACATCTGGCCAGCAGGGAAGCGTGAGCAGCGTAATTTCTACAGTAATATCTGTATTGGAAATCATACCACGTTGAAGTATCCTTAAAAGGATCTGAATGGAGTTCTGAACGGATTCCTGAACAGAGTTGGAGTCCAACTCCAACTAAAACTGCAACACCAACTCCAACTCCTACTCCAACTCCAACTCCAACTCCAACTCCAACTCCAACTCCAACTCCAACTCCAACTCCAACTCCAACTCCAACTCCAACTCCAACTCCAACTCCAACTCCAACTCCAACTCCAACTCCAACTCCAACTCCAACTCCAACTCCAACTCCAACTCCAACTCCAACTCCAACTCCAACTCCAACTCCAACTCCAACTCCAACTCCAACTCCAACTCCAACTCCAACTCCAACTCCAACTCCAACTCCAACTCCAACTCCAACTCCAACTCCAACTCCAACTCCAACTCCAACTCCAACTCCAACTCCAACTCCAACTCCAACTCCAACTCCAACTCCAACTCCAACTCCAACTCCAACTCCAACTCCAACTCCAACTCCAACTCCAACTCCAACTCCAACTTCAACTCCAACTCCAACTCCAACTCCAACTCCAACTCCAACTCCAACTTCAACTCCAACTCCAACTCCAACTCCAACTCCAACTTCAACTCCAACTCCAACTCCAACTCCAACACCAACTCCAACTCCAGCTCCAACTCCAACGCCAATTCCGATTCAAACTCCACTCCAACTCCAACTCCACCTCCAACTCCAACTCCAACTCCAACTCCAACTCCATCTCCAACTCCAACTCCAACTCCAACTCCAACTCCAACTCCAACTCCAACTCCAACTCCAACTCCAACTCCAACTCCAACTCCAACTCCAACTCCAACTCCAACTCCAACTCCAACTCCAACTCCAACTCCAACTCCAACTCCAACTCCAACTCCAACTCCAACTCCAACTCCAACTCCAACTCCAACTCCAACTCCAACTCCAACTCCAACTCCAACTCCAACTCCAACTCCAACTCCAACTCCAACTCCAACTCCAACTCCAACTCCAACTCCAACTCCAACTCCAACTCCAACTCCAACTCCAACTCCAACTCCCACTCCAACTCCAACTCCAACTCCAACTCCAACTCCAACTCCAACTCCAACTCCAACTCCAACTCCAACTCCAACTCCAACTCCAACTCCAACTCCAATTCCAACTCCAACTCCAACTCCAACTCCAACTCCAACTCCAACTCCAACTCCAACTCCACCTCCACCTCCAACTCCAACTCCAACTCCAACTCCAACTACAACACCAATTCCAACTCCAACTCCAACTCCAACTCCAACTCCAACTCCAACTCCAACTCCAACTCCAACTCCAACTCCAACTCCAACTCCAACTCCAACTCCAACTCCAACTCCAACTCCAACTCCAACTCCAACTCCAACTCCAACTCCAACTCCAACTCCAACTCCAACTCCAACTCCAACTCCAACTCCAACTCCAACTCCAACTCCAACTCCAACTCCAACTCCAACTCCAACTCCAACTCCAACTCCAACTCCAACTCCAACTCCAACTCCAACTCCAACTCCAACTCCAACTCCAACTCCAACTCCAACTCCAACTCCAACTCCAACTCCAACTCCAACTCCAACTCCAACTCCAACTCCAACTCCAACTCCAACTCCAACTCCAACTCCAACTCCAACTCCAACTCCAACTCCAACTCCAACTCCAACTCCAACTCCAACTCCAACTCCAACTCCAACTCCAACTCCAACTCCAACTCCAACTCCAACTCCAACTCCAACTCCAACTCCAACTCCAACTCCAACTCCAACTCCAACTCCAACTCCAACTCCAACTCCAACTCCAACTCCAACTCCAACTCCAACTCCAACTCCAACTCCAACTCCAACTCCAACTCCAACTCCAACTCCAACTCCAACTCCAACTCCAACTCCAACTCCAACTCCAACTCCAACTCCAACTCCAACTCCAACTCCAACTCCAACTCCAACTCCAACTCCAACTCCAACTCCAACTCCAACTCCAACTCCAACTCCAACTCCAACTCCAACTCCAACTCCAACTCCAACTCCAACTCCAACTCCAACTCCAACTCCAACTCCAACTCCAACTCCAACTCCAACTCCAACTCCAACTCCAACTCCAACTCCAACTCCAACTCCAACTCCAACTCCAACTCCAACTCCAACTCCAACTCCAACTCCAACTCCAACTCCAACTCCAACTCCAACTCCAACTCCAACTCCAACTCCAACTCCAACTCCAACTCCAACTCCAACTCCAACTCCAACTCCAACTCCAACTCCAACTCCAACTCCAACTCCAACTCCAACTCCAACTCCAACTCCAACTCCAACTCCAACTCCAACGCCAACTCCAACTCCAACTCCTACTCCAACTCCAACTCCAACTCCAACTCCAACCTCAACTCCAACTCCAACTCCAATTCCAACTCCACCTCCACCTCCAACTCCACCTCCTACTCCAACTCCAACTCAAACTCCAACTCCAACTCCCAATCCAACTCCAACTCCAACTCCAACCCGCATTGGCAGAGGAATTCTTTCAGTAATAGCTTTATTGAGAATCACAGCACGATGAAAGATTCGTGAAAGTGTCTGAATGGATAGTAAAAAATATAATAATAGTCGGTTTCGATTATCCGGACATCAGAAACGCCCTGGCAGTTTTGCTTCTTCAGTACTATCTGTATAGAGAATCATGCCACCTTGAAAGAACCTTAAAAGTATCTGTATAGACAGCAAAAGATATCATAATACTCGATTTCAAAGATCGGGTCTTCAGGGACACATTGGCATAGGAACTTTTTCAATATTATCTTCATTGAGAAAAACACCAAGTTGAAAGGATTGGAATTTATAGTAACAGATATCATAATAAACGATTCCAAATATCGGGCCATCAGGCACGTATTGGTTGTGAAACTTTTTCAGTATTTTTTTTATTGAGAATCATGCCACGTTGGAAGATTCGTAAAAGGTTCTGAAACGAAAGTAAAAGATATAATAATATTCGGTTCCGTATATCCAGCCATTAGAAACGCACTGCAGTATAACCTCTAGAGTTATACCTGTATTGCGAATCATGCCAGGTTAAAGGATCCTTAAAAGGATCTGAATGGATAGTAAAAGATATCGTAGTAGTCGGTTTCGAATAAACGCCAATAGGAAAGCATGAGCAGTGTATATTTCTCAGTAATATCTTTATTGAGAATCACACCATGCTGAAAGATCCGTATAAGGATCTGTACAGATAGTAAAAGGCATCATAATAATCGGTTTCAAAAATCAGGCCATCAGAGGTGCATTGGCAGTTGAACATTTTCAGTAATATCTGTATTGAGAATCATGCCACTCTGGAATATCCCTAAAAGCATCTAAATGGATAGTAATAGATTTAAAAAAACTCGATTTCAAACATCCGACCAGCAAGAACGCGTGAGCAGTGGAGTTTCCTCTGTAATATCTGTATTGAGAAACACACCACATTGGAAGATCCATAAAAGGTTCTGAATAGATAGCAAAAGGTATCATAATACTCTGTTCCAAAAATCAGGCTGTCAGAGGCGCATTTTTAGTTGACCATTTTCAGCAATATCTGTATTGAGAATCATGCCACTTTGAAATATACCTACACGCATCTAAATGGATAAAAGAAGAATTATTAAAACTCGGTTTCAGACGTCCGACCAGCAGGGTCCCGGGAGCAGTGGAGCTGTCTCAGTGATATCTGTATTGAGAGTCAAACCACATTGAAAAATCCATAAAAGGTTCTGAATGGATAGTAAACGATATAATAATATTCGGTTTCGAATATCCATTAGGAACAAGCTTGCAGTGTATCTTCTACAGTAATATATGTATTGACAATCATCCCACTTTAAAGGATCCGTAAAAGGTTCTTAATTAATAGTAAACGATATAATAATACTCGGTTTCGAATAAACAGCTATTAGAAACTTGTTTGCAGTGTAACTTATACAGTAATATCTGTAGAGGGAATCATGCCACGTTGAAGAATCCTCAAAAGGATCTGATTGGATAGTAAGAGATATCGTAGTAGTAGGTTTCGAATAAACGCCACTAGGGAAGCGTGAGCAGTGTATCTTTCTCAGTAATATCTTTATTGAGTATCACACAATGTTGAAAGATCCGTAAAAGGATCTGAATAGATAGTAAAAGGTATCATAATACGCGGTTCCAAAAATCAGGCATTAGAGGCGCATTGGCAGTTGAACATTTTCAGTAATATCTGTATTGAGAATCATGCCACTCTGGAATATCCCTAAAAGCATCTAAATGGATAGTAATAGATTTAAAAAAACTCGATTCCAAACATCCGACCAGCAAGAATGCATGAGCAGTGGAGCTTCCTCTGTAATATCTGTATTGAGAAACACACCACATTGGAAGATCCATAAAATGTTCTGAATATATAGCAAAAGGTATCATAATACTCTGTTCCAAAAATCAGGCCGTCAGAGGCGCATTTTTAGTTGACCATTTTCAGCAATATCTGTATCAAATCATGCCACTTTGAAATATACCTACACGCATCTAAATGGATAAAAGAAGAATTAATAAAACTCCTACTCCTACTCAAACTCCAACTGCAACTACAACTCCAACTCCAACTCTAACTCCAACTCCACCTCCAACTCCAACTCCAACTCCACCTCCAACTCCAACTCCAACTCCAACTCCTACTCCAGTTCCAACTCCAACTCCAACTCCAACTCCAACTCCAACTCCAACTCCAACTCCAACTCCAACTCCAACTCCAACTCCAACTCCAACTCCAACTCCAACTCCAACTCCAACTCCAACTCCAACTCCAACTCCAACTCCAACTCCTACTCCAGTTCCAACTCCAACTCCAACTCCATATCTTTATTGAGAATCATAACACGTTGAAAGATCCGTAATTGGATCTGAATAGATATTTGAAGGTATTATAATACTCGGTTTCAAATATCGCGGCATCAAAACCGCATTGGCAATGGATAGTAAGAGTCGTGGCATGATTGCAATACAGATATTTGAAACCGGGTATTAAAATACCTTCTACTATCTATTCAGATCCTTTTACGGATCTTTCATCGTGGTGTGATTCTCAATGAAGATGTTACTGAGAAAGTTCCACATCACGCGCTTCCCTGTTGGCGTATATACGAACAGACTACTACTATATCTTTTACTATCCATTCAGATTCTTTTAAGAATCCTTCAATGTGACATGATTTCCAATACATCATACCACGTTGAAAGATCCGTAATTGGATCTGAATAGATAGTAGAAGGTATTATAATACTCGGTTTCAAATATCGCGGCATCAGAACCGCATTGGCAATGGAACTTTTTCAGTAATATCTGTATGGAGAATCATGCCACGCCGGTTTCAAACATCTGGCCAGCAGGGAAGCGTGAGCAGCGTAATTTCTACAGTAATATCTGTATTGGAAATCATACCACGTTGAAGTATCCTTAAAAGGATCTGAATGGAGTTCTGAACGGATTCCTGAACAGAGTTGGAGTCCAACTCCAACTAAAACTGCAACACCAACTCCAACTCCTACTCCAACTCCAACTCCAACTCCAACTCCAACTCCAACTCCAACTCCAACTCCAACTCCAACTCCAACTCCAACTCCAACTCCAACTCCAACTCCAACTCCAACTCCAACTCCAACTCCAACACCAACACCAACTCCAACTCCCACTCCGACTCCGACTCCGACTCCGACTCCGACTCCGACTCCGACTCCGACTCCGACTCCGACTCCGACTCCGACTCCGACTCCGACTCCGACTCCGACTCCGACTCCGACTCCGACTCCGACTCCGACTCCGACTCCGACTCCGACTCCGACTCCGACTCCGACTCCGACTCCGACTCCGACTCCGACTCCGACTCCGACTCCGACTCCGACTCCGACTCCGACTCCGACTCCGACTCCGACTCCGACTCCGACTCCGACTCCGACTCCGACTCCGACTCCGACTCCGACTCCGACTCCGACTCCGACTCCGACTCCGACTCCGACTCCGACTCCGACTCCGACTCCGACTCCGACTCCGACTCCGACTCCGACTCCGACTCCGACTCCGACTCCGACTCCGACTCCGACTCCGACTCCGACTCCGACTCCGACTCCGACTCCGACTCCGACTCCGACTCCGACTCCGACTCCGACTCCGACTCCGACTCCGACTCCGACTCCGACTCCGACTCCGACTCCGACTCCGACTCCGACTCCGACTCCGACTCCGACTCCGACTCCGACTCCGACTCCGACTCCGACTCCGACTCCGACTCCGACTCCGACTCCGACTCCGACTCCGACTCCGACTCCGACTCCGACTCCGACTCCGACTCCGACTCCGACTCCGACTCCGACTCCGACTCCGACTCCGACTCCGACTCCGACTCCGACTCCGACTCCGACTCCGACTCCGACTCCGACTCCGACTCCGACTCCGACTCCGACTCCGACTCCGACTCCGACTCCGACTCCGACTCCGACTCCGACTCCGACTCCGACTCCGACTCCGACTCCGACTCCGACTCCGACTCCGACTCCGACTCCGACTCCGACTCCGACTCCGACTCCGACTCCGACTCCGACTCCGACTCCGACTCCGACTCCGACTCCGACTCCGACTCCGACTCCGACTCCGACTCCGACTCCGACTCCGACTCCGACTCCGACTCCGACTCCGACTCCGACTCCGACTCCGACTCCGACTCCGACTCCGACTCCGACTCCGACTCCGACGCCGACCCCGACCCCGACCCCGACCCCGACCCCGACCCCGACCCCGACCCCGACTCCGACTCCGACTCCGACTCCGACTCCGACTCCGACTCCGACTCCGACTCCGACTCCGACTCCGACTCCGACTCCGACTCCGACTCCGACTCCGACTCCGACTCCGACTCCGACTCCGACTCCGACTCCGACTCCGACTCCGACTCCGACTCCGACTCCGACTCCGACTCCGACTCCGACTCCGACTCCGACTCCGACTCCGACTCCGACTCCGACTCCGACTCCGACTCCGACTCCGACTCCGACTCCGACTCCGACTCCGACTCCGACTCCGACTCCGACTCCGACTCCGACTCCGACTCCGACTCCGACTCCGACTCCGACTCCGACTCCGACTCCGACTCCGACTCCGACTCCGACTCCGACTCCGACTCCGACTCCGACTCCGACTCCGACTCCGACTCCGACTCCGACTCCGACTCCGACTCCGACTCCGACTCCGACTCCGACTCCGACTCCGACTCCGACTCCGACTCCGACTCCAACTCCAACTCCAACTCCAACTCCAACTCCAACTCCAACTCCAACTCCAACTCCAACTCCAACTCCAACTCCAACTCCAACTCCAACTCCAACTCCAACTCCAACTCCAACTCCAACTCCAACTCCAACTCCAACTCCAACTCCAACTCCAACTCCAACTCCAACTCCAACTCCAACTCCAACTCCAACTCCAACTCCAACTCCAACTCCAACTCCAACTCCAACTCCAACTCCAACTCCAACTCCAACTCCAACTCCAACTCCAACTCCAACTCCAACTCCAACTCCAACTCCAACTCCAACTCCAACTCCAACTCCAACTCCAACTCCAACTCCAACTCCAACTCCAACTCCAACTCCAACTCCAACGCCAACTCCAACTCCAACTCCTACTCCAACTCCAACTCCAACTCCAACTCCAACTCCAACTCCAACCTCAACTCCAACTCCAACTCCAATTCCAACTCCACCTCCACCTCCAACTCCACCTCCTACTCCAACTCCAACTCAAACTCCAACTCCAACTCCCAATCCAACTGCAACTCCAACTCCAACCCGCATTGGCAGAGGAATTCTTTCAGTAATAGCTTTATTGAGAATCACAGCACGATGAAAGATTCGTGAAAGTGTCTGAATGGATAGTAAAAAATATAATAATAGTCGGTTTCGATTATCCGGACATCAGAAACGCCCTGGCAGTTTTGCTTCTTCAGTACTATCTGTATAGAGAATCATGCCACCTTGAAAGAACCTTAAAAGTATCTGTATAGACAGCAAAAGATATCATAATACTCGATTTCAAAGATCGGGTCTTCAGGGACACATTGGCATAGGAACTTTTTCAATATTATCTTCATTGAGAAAAACACCAAGTTGAAAGGATTGGAATTTATAGTAACAGATATCATAATAAACGATTCCAAATATCGGGCCATCAGGCACGTATTGGTTGTGAAACTTTTTCAGTATTTTTTTTATTGAGAATCATGCCACGTTGGAAGATTCGTAAAAGGTTCTGAAACGAAAGTAAAAGATATAATAATATTCGGTTCCGTATATCCAGCCATTAGAAACGCACTGCAGTATAACCTCTAGAGTTATACCTGTATTGCGAATCATGCCAGGTTAAAGGATCCTTAAAAGGATCTGAATGGATAGTAAAAGATATCGTAGTAGTCGGTTTCGAATAAACGCCAATAGGAAAGCATGAGCAGTGTATATTTCTCAGTAATATCTTTATTGAGAATCACACCATGCTGAAAGATCCGTATAAGGATCTGTACAGATAGTAAAAGGCATCATAATAATCGGTTTCAAAAATCAGGCCATCAGAGGTGCATTGGCAGTTGAACATTTTCAGTAATATCTGTATTGAGAATCATGCCACTCTGGAATATCCCTAAAAGCATCTAAATGGATAGTAATAGATTTAAAAAAACTCGATTTCAAACATCCGACCAGCAAGAACGCGTGAGCAGTGGAGTTTCCTCTGTAATATCTGTATTGAGAAACACACCACATTGGAAGATCCATAAAAGGTTCTGAATAGATAGCAAAAGGTATCATAATACTCTGTTCCAAAAATCAGGCTGTCAGAGGCGCATTTTTAGTTGACCATTTTCAGCAATATCTGTATTGAGAATCATGCCACTTTGAAATATACCTACACGCATCTAAATGGATAAAAGAAGAATTATTAAAACTCGGTTTCAGACGTCCGACCAGCAGGGTCCCGGGAGCAGTGGAGCTGTCTCAGTGATATCTGTATTGAGAGTCAAACCACATTGAAAAATCCATAAAAGGTTCTGAATGGATAGTAAACGATATAATAATATTCGGTTTCGAATATCCATTAGGAACAAGCTTGCAGTGTATCTTCTACAGTAATATATGTATTGACAATCATCCCACTTTAAAGGATCCGTAAAAGGTTCTTAATTAATAGTAAACGATATAATAATACTCGGTTTCGAATAAACAGCTATTAGAAACTTGTTTGCAGTGTAACTTATACAGTAATATCTGTAGAGGGAATCATGCCACGTTGAAGAATCCTCAAAAGGATCTGATTGGATAGTAAGAGATATCGTAGTAGTAGGTTTCGAATAAACGCCACTAGGGAAGCGTGAGCAGTGTATCTTTCTCAGTAATATCTTTATTGAGTATCACACAATGTTGAAAGATCCGTAAAAGGATCTGAATAGATAGTAAAAGGTATCATAATACGCAGTTCCAAAAATCAGGCATTAGAGGCGCATTGGCAGTTGAACATTTTCAGTAATATCTGTATTGAGAATCATGCCACTCTGGAATATCCCTAAAAGCATCTAAATGGATAGTAATAGATTTAAAAAAACTCGATTCCAAACATCCGACCAGCAAGAATGCATGAGCAGTGGAGCTTCCTCTGCAATATCTGTATTGAGAATCACACCACATTGGAAGATCCATAAAATGTTCTGAATATATAGCAAAAGGTATCATAATACTCTGTTCCAAAAATCAGGCCGTCAGAGGCGCATCTTTAGTTGACCATTTTCAGCAATATCTGTATCAAATCATGCCACTTTGAAATATACCTACACGCATCTAAATGGATTAAAGAAGAATTAATAAAACTCCTACTCCTACTCAAACTCCAACTGCAACTACAACTCCAACTCCAACTCTAACTCCAACTCCAACTCCAACTCCACCTCCAACTCCAACTCCAACTCCAACTCCACCTCCAACTCCAACTCCAACTCCAACTCCTACTCCAGTTCCAACTCCAACTCCAACTCCAACTCCAACTCCAACTCCAACTCCAACTCCAACTCCAACTCCAACTCCAACTCCAACTCCAACTCCAACTCCAACTCCAACTCCAACTCCTACTCCAGTTCCAACTCCAACTCCAACTCCATATCTTTATTGAGAATCATAACACGTTGAAAGATCCGTAATTGGATCTGAATAGATATTTGAAGGTATTATAATACTCGGTTTCAAATATCGCGGCATCAAAACCGCATTGGCAATGGATAGTAAGAGTCGTGGCATGATTGCAATACAGATATTTGAAACCGGGTATTAAAATACCTTCTACTATCTATTCAGATCCTTTTACGGATCTTTCATCGTGGTGTGATTCTCAATGAAGATGTTACTGAGAAAGTTCCACATCACGCGCTTCCCTGTTGGCGTATATACGAACAGACTACTACTATATCTTTTACTATCCATTCAGATTCTTTTAAGAATCCTTCAATGTGACATGATTTCCAATACATCATACCACGTTGAAAGATCCGTAATTGGATCTGAATAGATAGTAGAAGGTATTATAATACTCGGTTTCAAATATCGCGGCATCAGAACCGCATTGGCAATGGAACTTTTTCAGTAATATCTGTATGGAGAATCATGCCACGCCGGTTTCAAACATCTGGCCAGCAGGGAAGCGTGAGCAGCGTAATTTCTACAGTAATATCTGTATTGGAAATCATACCACGTTGAAGTATCCTTAAAAGGATCTGAATGGAGTTCTGAACGGATTCCTGAACAGAGTTGGAGTCCAACTCCAACTAAAACTGCAACACCAACTCCAACTCCTACTCCAACTCCAACTCCAACTCCAACTCCAACTCCAACTCCAACTCCAACTCCAACTCCAACTCCAACTCCAACTCCAACTCCAACTCCAACTCCAACTCCAACTCCAACTCCAACTCCAACTCCAACTCCAACTCCAACTCCAACTCCAACTCCAACTCCAACTCCAACTCCAACTCCAACTCCAACTCCAACTCCAACTCCAACTCCAACTCCAACTCCAACTCCAACTCCAACTCCAACTCCAACTCCAACTCCAACTCCAACTCCAACTCCAACTCCAACTCCAACTCCAACTCCAACTCCAACTCCAACTCCAACTCCAACTCCAACTCCAACTCCAACTCCAACTCCAACTCCAACTCCAACTCCAACTCCAACTCCAACTCCAACTCCAACTCCAACTCCAACTCCAACTCCAACTCCAACTCCAACTCCAACTCCAACTCCAACTTCAACTCCAACTCCAACTCCAACTCCAACTCCAACTCCAACTCCAACTCCAACTCCAACTTCAACTCCAACTCCAACTCCAACTCCAACTCCAACTTCAACTCCAACTCCAACTCCAACTCCAACACCAACTCCAACTCCAGCTCCAACTCCAAATCCAACTCCAACTCCAACGCCAATTCCGATTCAAACTCCACTCCAACTCCAACTCCACCTCCAACTCCAACTCCAACTCCAACTCCAACTCCATCTCCAACTCCAACTCCAACTCCAACTCCAACTCCAACTCCAACTCCAACTCCAACTCCAACTCCAACTCCAACTCCAACTCCAACTCCAACTCCAACTCCAACTCCAACTCCAACTCCAACTCCAACTCCAACTCCAACTCCAACTCCAACTCCAACTCCAACTCCAACTCCAACTCCAACTCCAACTCCAACTCCAACTCCAACTCCAACTCCAACTCCAACGCCAATTCCGATTCAAACTCCACTCCACTTCAATTCCACCTCCAACTCCAACTCCAACTCCAACTCCAACTCCAACTCCAACTCCAACTCCAACTCCAACTCCAACTCCAACTCCAACTCCAACTCCAACTCCAACTCCAACTCCAACTCCAACTCCAACTCCAACTCCAACTCCAACTCCAACTCCAACTCCAACTCCAACTCCAACTCCAACTCCAACTCCAACTCCAACTCCAACTCCAACTCCAACTCCAACTCCAACTCCAACTCCAACTCCAACTCCAACTCCAACTCCAACTCCAACTCCAACTCCAACTCCAACTCCAACTCCAACTCCACCTCCAACTCCACCTCCAACTCCAACTCCAACTCCAACTCCAACTCCAACTCCAACTCCAACTCCAACTCCAACTCCAACTCCAACTCCAACTCCAACTCCAACTCCAACTCCAACTCCAACTCCAACTCCAACTCCAACTCCAACTCCAACTCCAACTCCAACTCCAACTCCAACTCCAACTCCAACTCCAACTCCAACTCCAACTCCAACTCCAATTCCAACTCCAACTCCAACTCCAACTCCAACTCCAACTCCAACTCCAACTCCAACTCCACCTCCACCTCCAACTCCAACTCCAACTCCAACTCCAACTACAACACCAATTCCAACTCCAACTCCAACTCCAACTCCAACTCCAACTCCAACTCCAACTCCAACTCCAACTCCAACTCCAACTCCAACTCCAAATCCAACTCCAACTCCAACGCCAATTCCGATTCAAACTCCACTCCACTTCAATTCCACCTCCAACTCCAACTCCAACTCCAACTCCAACTCCAACTCCAACTCCAACTCCAACTCCAACTCCAACTCCAACTCCAACTCCAACTCCAACTCCAACTCCAACTCCAACTCCAACTCCAACTCCAACTCCAACTCCAACTCCAACTCCAACTCCAACTCCAACTCCAACTCCAACTCCAACTCCAACTCCAACTCCAACTCCAACTCCAACTCCAACTCCAACTCCAACTCCAACTCCAACTCCAACTCCAACTCCAACTCCAACTCCAACTCCAACTCCAACTCCAACTCCAACTCCAACTCCAACTCCAACTCCAACTCCAACTCCAACTCCAACTCCAACTCCAACTCCAACTCCAACTCCAACTCCAACTCCAACTCCAACTCCAACTCCAACTCCAACTCCAACTCCAACTCCAACTCCAACTCCAACTCCAACTCCAACTCCAACTCCAACTACAACTCCAACTCCAACTCCAACTCCAACTCCAACTCCAACTCCAACTCCAACTCCAACTCCAACTCCAACTCCAACTCCAACTCCAACTCCAACTCCAACTCCAACTCCACCTCCAACTCCACCTCCAACTCCAACTCCAACTCCAACTCCAACTCCAACTCCAACTCCAACTCCAACTCCAACTCCAACTCCAACTCCAACTCCAACTCCAACTCCAACTCCAACTCCAACTCCAACTCCAACTCCAACTCCAACTCCAACTCCAACTCCAACTCCAACTCCAACTCCAACTCCAACTCCAACTCCAACTCCAACTCCAACTCCAACTCCAACTCCAATTCCAACTCCAACTCCAACTCCAACTCCAACTCCAACTCCAACTCCAACTCCAACTCCACCTCCACCTCCAACTCCAACTCCAACTCCAACTCCAACTCCAACTCCAACTCCAACTCCAACTCCAATTCCAACTCCAACTCCAACTCCAACTCCAACTCCAACTCCAACTCCAACTCCAACTCCAACTCCAACTCCAACTCCAACTCCAACTCCAACTCCAATCCAACTCCAACTCCAACTCCAACTCCAACTCCATATCTTTATTGAGAATCATAACACGTTGAAAGATCCGTAATTGGATCTGAATAGGTAGTTGAAGGTATTATAATACTCGGTTTCAAATATCGCGGCATCAGAACCGCTTTGGCAATGGAACCTTTTCAGTAATATCTGTATTGAGAATCATGCCACGTCGGTTTCAAACATCTGGCCAGCAGGGAAGCGTGAGCAGCGTAATTTCTACAGTAATATCTGTATTGGAAATCATACCACGTTGAAGTATCCTCAAAAGGATCTGAGTGGAGTCCTGAACGGATTCCTGAACAGAGTTTGAGTCCAACTCCAACTAAAACTGCAACTCCAACTACAACTCCAACTCCAACTCCAACTCCAACTCCAACTCCAACTCCAACTCCAACTCCAACTCCAACTCCAACTCCAACTCCAACTCCAACTCCAACTCCAACTCCAACTCCAACTCCAACTCCAACTCCAACTCCAACTCCAACTCCAACTCCAACTCCAACTCCAACTCCAACTCCAACTCCAACTCCAACTCCAACTCCAACTCCAACTCCAACTCCAACTCCAACTCCAACTCCAACTCCAACTCCAACTCCAACTCCAACTCCAACTCCAACTCCAACTCCAACTCCAACTCCAACTCCAACTCCAACTCCAACTCCAACTCCAACTCCAACTCCAACTCCAACTCCAACTTCAACTCCAACTCCAACTCCAACTCCAACTCCAACTCCAACTTCAACTCCAACTCCAACTCCAACTCCAACTCCAACTCCAACTCCAACTCCAACTCCAACTCCAACTCCAACTCCAACTCCAACTCCAACTCCAACTCCAACTCCAACTCCAACTCCAACTCCAACTCCAACTCCAACTCCAACTCCAACTCCAACTCCAACTCCAACTCCAACTCCAACTCCAACTCCAACTCCAATTCCAACTCCAACTCCAACTCCAACTCCAACTGCACCTCCACCTCCAACTCCAACTCCAACTCCAACTCCAACTACAACTCCAATTCCAACTCCAACTCCAACTCCAACTCCAACTGCAACTCCAACTCCAACTCCAACTCCAACTCCAACTCCAAATCCAACTCCAACTCCAACTCCAACTCCAACTCCAACTCCAACTCCAACTCCAACTCCAACTCCAACTCCAACTCCAACTCCAACTCCAACTCCAACTCCAACTCCAACTCCAACTCCAACTCCAACTCCAACTCCAACTCCAACTCCAACTCCAACTCCAACTTCAACTCCAACTCCAACTCCAACTCCAACTCCAACTCCAACTCCAACTTCAACTCCAACTCCAACTCCAACTCCAACTCCAACTCCAACTCCAACTCCAACTCCAACTCCAACTCCAACTCCAACTCCAACTCCAACTCCAACTCCAACTCCAACTCCAACTCCAACTCCAACTCCAACTCCAACTCCAACTCCAACTCCAACTCCAACTCCAACTCCAACTCCAACTCCAACTCCAACTCCAACTCCAACTCCAACTCCAACTCCAACTCCAACTCCAACTCCAACTCCAACTCCAACTCCAACTCCAACTCCAACTCCAACTCCAACTCCAACTCCAACTCCAACTCCAACTCCAACTCCAACTCCAACTCCAACTCCAACTCCAACTCCAACTCCAACTCCAACTCCAACTCCAACTCCAACTCCAACTCCAACTCCAACTCCAACTCCAACTCCAACTCCAACTCCAACTCCAACTCCAACTCCAATTCCAAGTCCAAGTCCAAGTCCAAGTCCAAGTCCAAGTCCAACTCCAACTCCTACTCCAACTCCAACTCCAACTCCAACTCCAACTTCAACTCCAACTCCAACTCCAACTCCAACTCCAACTCCAACTCCAACTCCAACTCCAACTCCAACTCCAACTCCAACTCCAACTCCAACTCCAACTCCAACTCCAACTCCAACTCCAACTCCAACTCCAACTCCAACTCCAACTCCAACTCCAACTCCAACTCCAACTCCAACTCCAACTCCAACTCCAACTCCAACTCCAACTCCAACTCCAACTCCAACTCCAACTCCAACTCCAACTCCAACTCCAACTCCAACTCCAACTCCAACTCCAACTCCAACTCCAACTCCAACTCCAACTCCAACTCCAACTCCAACTCCAACTCCAACTCCAACTCCAACTCCAACTCCAACTCCAACTCCAACTCCAACTCCAACTCCAACTCCAACTCCAACTCCAACTCCAACTCCAACTCCAACTCCAACTCCAACTCCAACTCCAACTCCAACTCCAACTCCAACTCCAACTCCAACTCCAACTCCAACTCCAACTCCAACTCCAACTCCAACTCCTACTCCAGTTCCAACTCCAACTCCAACTCCATATCTTTATTGAGAATCATAACACGTTGAAAGATCCGTAATTGGATCTGAATAGATAGTTGAAGGTATTATAATACTCGGTTTCAAATATCGCAGCATCAGAACCGCATTGGCAATGGAACCTTTTCAGTAATATCTGTATTGAGAATCATGCCACGTCGGTTTCAAACATCTGGCCAGCAGGGAAGCGTGAGCAGCGTAATTTCTACAGTAATATCTGTATTGGAAATCATACCACGTTGAAGTATCCTCAAAGGGATCTGAGTGGAGTCCTGAACGGATTCCTGAACAGAGTTTGAGTCCAACTCCAACTAAAACTGCAACTCCAACTCCAACTCCAACTCCAACTCCAACTTCAACTCTTTATTGAGAATCACACCACGTTGAAAGATCCGTAAAAGGTTCTTAATGGAAAGTAAACGATATAATAATACTCGGTTTCGAATATCCAGCCATTAGAAAGGCGTTTGCAGTGTATCTCCTGCAGTAATATCTGTATTGGTAATCATGCCACGTTGAAGGATTCTTAAAAGGATCTGAATGGATAGTAAAAGATATAGTAGTAGTCTGTTTCGTATATACGCCAACAGGGAAGCTTGTGATGTGGAACTTTCTCAGTAATATCTTTATTGAGAATCACACCACGTTGAAAAATCCGTAAAAGGATCTGAATAGATAGTAGAAGGTATTTTAATAATCGGTTTCAAATATCTCGCCATCAGAACTGCATTGGCAATGGAACCTTCTCAGTAATATCTGTATTGGCAATCATGCCACGACTCTTACCATCCATTCAGATCCTTATAAGGATCCTTTTAACATGGCATGATTCCAAATACAGATATTACAGTAGAAGTTACAATGCTCACGCGTGCCTGCTGGCCGGATGTTTGAAACTGACGTGGCATGATTCTCAATACAGATATTACTGAAAATGTTGAACTGCCGATGCACCTCTGATGGCCTGATTTTTTAAACCGATTATTATGATGCCTTTTACTATCTGTTCAGATCCTTTTACGGATCTTTCAGCATGGTGTGATTCTCAATAACGATATTATAGAGAAATATACACGGCTCACGCTTCCCTATTGGCGTATATTCGAAAACCGACTACTACGATATGATACCTATTCGCTATCTATTCAGAACCGTTTATGGATCTTCCAATGTGGTGTGATTCTCAATACAGATATTACAGAGGAAGCTCCACTGCTCACGCATTCTTGCTGGACGGATCTTTGAAATCGAGTTTTATTAAATCTATTACTATCCATTTAGATGCTTTTAGGGATATTCCAGGGTGGCATGATTCTCAATACAGATATTACTGAGAATGTTCAACTGCCGATGCACCTCTGATGGCCTAATTTTGAAACCGATTATTATGATGCCTTTAACTGTCTGTTCAGATCATTTTACGGATCTTTCAGCATGGTATGATTCTCAATAAAGATATTACTGAGAAATATACACTGCTCAAGCTTCTCTATTGGCGTATATTCGAAAACCGACTACTACGATATCTTGTAGTTGGAGTTGGAGTTGGAGTTGTAGTATGATTTGGAGTTGGAGTTGGAGGTGGAGTTGGAGTTGGAGTTGGAGTTGGAGTTGGAGTTGGAGTTGGAGTTAGAGTTGGAGTTGGAGTTGGAGTTGAAGTTGAAGTTTGAGTTGGAGTTGGATTGGACAACTCCAACGAGTTGGAGTTGGAGTTGGAGTTGGAATAGCAGTTGGAGTTGGAGTTGGAGGTGGAGTTGGATTTGGAGTTGGAGTTGGAGTTGGAGTTGGAGTTGGAGTTGGAGTTGGAGTTGGAGTTGGAGTTGGAGTTGGAGTTGGAGTTGGAGTTGGAGTTGGAGTTGGAGTTGGAGTTGGAGTTGGAGTTGGAGTTGGAGTTGGAGTTGGAGTTGGAGTTGGAGTTGGAGTTGGGTGGAGTTGGAGTTGGAGTTGGAGTTGGAGTTGGAGTTGGAGTTGGAGTTGGAGTTGGAGTTGGAGTTGGAGTTGGAGTTGGAGTTGGAGTTGGAGTTGGAGTTGGAGTTGGAGTTGGAGTTGGAGTTGGAGTTGGAGTTGGAGTTGGAGTTGGAGTTGGAGTTGGAGTTGGAGTTGGAGTTGGAGTTGGAGTTGGAGTTGGAGTTGGAGTTGGAGTTGGAGTTGGAGTTGGAGTTGGAGTTGGAGTTGGAGTTGGAGATGGAGTTGGAGTTGGAGTTGGAGTAAGAGTTGGAGTTGGAGTTGGAGTTGGAGTTGGAGTTGGAGTTGGAGTTGGAGTTGGAGTTGGAGTTGGAGTTGGAGTTGGAGTTGGAGTTGGAGTTGGAGTTGGAGTTGGAGTTGGAGTTGGAGTTGGAGTTGGAGTTGGAGTTGGAGTTGGAGTTGGAGTTGGAGTTGGAGTTGGAGTTGGAGTTGGAGTTGGAGTTGGAGTTGGAGTTGGAGTTGGAGTTGGAGTTGGAGTTGGAGTTGGAGTTGGAGTTGGAGTTGGAGTTGGAGTTGGAGTTGGAGTTGGAGTTGGAATAGCAGTTGGAGTTGGAGTTGGAGGTGGAGTTGGAGTTGGAGTTGGAGTTGGAGTTGGAGTTGGAGTTGGAGTTGGAGTTGGAGTTGGAGTTGGAGATGGAGTTGGAGTTGGAGTTGGAGTTGGAGTTGGAGTTGGAGTTGGAGTTGGAGGTGGAGTTGGAGTTGGAGTTGGAGTTGGAGTTGGAGTTGGAGTTGGAGTTGGAGTGGAGTTGGAGTTGGAGTTGGAGTTGGAGTTGGAGTTGGAGTTGGAGTTGGAGTTGGAGTTGGAGTTGGAGTTGGAGTTGGAGTTGGAGTTGGAGTTGGAGTTGGAGTTGGAGTTGGAGTTGGAGTTGGATTTGGAGTTGGAGTTGGAGTTGGAGTTGGAGTTGGAGTTGGAGTTGGAGTTGGAGTTGGAGTTGGAGTTGGAGTTGGAGTTGGAGTTGCAGTTGGAGTTGGAGTTGGAGTGGAGTTGGAGTTGGAGTTGGAGTTGGAGTTGGAGTTGGAGTTGGAGTTGGAGTTGGAGTTGGAGTTGGAGTTGGAGTTGGAGTTGGAGTTGGAGTTGGAGTTGGAGTTGGAGTTGGAGTTGGAGTTGGAGTTGGAGTTGGAGTTGTAGTTGGAGTTGGAGTTGGAGTTGGAGTTGGGAGTTGGAGTTGGAGTTGGAGTTGGAGTTGGAGTTGGATTTGGAGTTGGAGTTGGAGTTGGAGTTGGAGTTGGAGTTGGAGTTGGAGTTGGAGTTGGAGTTGGAGTTGGAGTTGGAGTTGTATTGAGAATCATGCCACTTTGAGATATCCCTTAAAACATCTAAATGGATAGTAAAAGAATCTATAAAACCCGGTGTTCAAACATCCGAACAGCAGGGACACGTGAGCTTTAGAGCTTTCTCAGTAATATCTGTATTGAGAGTCACACCACATTGAAAGATCCGTAAAAGTTTCTGAATGGATAGTAAACGATATAATAATATTCGGTTTTGAATATCCTTCAGAAACAAGCTTGCAGTGTAACTTCTACAGTAATATCTGTATTGACAATCATACCAAGTTAAAGGATACGTAAAAGGTTCTTAATTAATAGTATATAATAATACTCGGTTTCGAATATCCAGCTAGTAGAACGCGTTTGCAGTGTAACTTATACAGTAATTTATGTAGTGGGAATCATGCCACGTTGAAGAATCCTCAAAATGATCTGAATGGATAGTAAAAGATATCTTAGTAGGGGGTTTCGAATTTACGCCACTAGAGGAGCGTGAGCAGTGTATCTTTCTCAGTAATATCTTTATTGTGTATCACACTATGTTGAAAGATCCGTAAAAGGATCTGAATAGATAGAAAAAGGTATAATAATACGCGGTTCCAAAAATCAGGCATTAGAGGCGCATTGGCAGTTGAACATTTTCAGTAATATCTGTATTGAGAATCATGCCACTTTGGAATATCCCTTAAAACATCTTAATGGATAGTACAAGAATTAATAAAACTCAGTGTCAAACATCCGAACAGCAGGGAGGCGTGAGCAGTAGAGCTTTCTCAAGTAATATCTGTATTGAGAATCACACCACATTGAAAGATCCGTAAAAGGTTCTGAATGGATATTAAACGATATAATAATACTCGGTTTGGAATATCCATTAGAATCGCACTTTCCGTGTAACTCTTACAGTAATATCTGTATTGAGAATCTTACTACGTTAAAGGATCCTTGAAAGGATCTGAATGGGTAGTAAAAGATATAGTAGTAGTCGGTTTCGATTATACGCCAACAGAAAACCGCGAGCAGTGGAAATTTCTCAGTAATATCTTTATTGAGAATCACACCACGTTGAATGATCCGTAAAAGGTTCTTAATGGATAGTAAACGATATAATAATACCCGGTTTCGCATATCCAGCCTTTAGAAACGCGCTCGCAGTGTAACTTCTACAGTAATTTCTGTATTATACCACGTTGAAGGATCCTCAAAAGGATTTGAAATAAAAGTAAAAGATATAGTAGTAGTCGGTTTCAGATATACGCCAATAGGGAAGCGTGAGCAGTGGAACTTTCTAGGTAATATCTTTATTGAGAATCACATCAATTTGAAAGATCCGTAAAAGGATCTGAATAGATAAAAAATGGTAATATATCACTCTGTTTAAAATATCAGGCCATCAGGGGCGCATTGGCAGTAGAACATTTGCAGTAATATCTGTATCGAGAATCATGCCTCTTTGAAAGATCCCTAAAAGAATCTAAATGGATGGTAAAAGAATTAATAAAACACGATTTCAATCATCCGGCCAGCAGGAACGTGCAAGCATTGGAGCTTCCTCTGTAATATCTTTATTGAGAATCACACCTCGTTGAAAGATCTGTAAAAGGTTCTTAATGTATAGTACACGAAATAATAATACTTGGTTTCGAATATCCAGCCATTAGAAACGCGTACGCAGTGGAACTTCTACAGTAATATCTGTATTGTGAATCACGCCACGTTGAAGGATCCTTAAAAGCTTCTGAATAGATAGTAAAAGATAAAGTAGTAGTCTGTATCGAATATACGCCAACAGGGAAGCGTGAGCAGTGGAACTTTCTCAGTAATATCTTTATTGAGAATCACACCACGTTGAAAGATCAGTGAAAGGATCTGAATATATAGTAGAAGGTAATACTCAGTTTCAAATATAGCGCCATCAGAACTGCATTGGCAATGGAACCTTATTAGTAATATCTGTATTGAGAATCATGCCACGTCAGTTTCAAACATCCGGTCAGCAGGCACGCATTAGCAGTGTAACTTCTACAGTAATATCTGTATTTGGAATCATTCCATGTTGAAGGTTCCTTTAAAGGATCTGAATGGATAGTAAGAGTCGTGGCATGATTGCCAATACAGATATTTGAAACCGGGTATTAAAATACCTTCTACTATCTATTCAGATCCTTTTACGTATCTCTCAACGTGGTGTGATTCTCATGAAGATGTTACTGAGAAAGTTCCACATCACACGCTTTCCTGTTGGCGTATATACGAAACAGACTACTACTATATCTTTTACTATCCATTCAGATTCTTTTAAGAATCCTTCAATGGGGAATGATCTTCAATACATCATACCAAGTTGAAAAATCCGTAATTGGATCTGAATAGATAGTAGAAGGTATTATAATACTCGGTTTCAAATATCGCGGCATCAGAACCGCATTGGCAATGGAACTTTTTCAGTAATTTCTGTATTCAGAATCATGCCACGTCGGTTTCAGACATCTGGCCAGCAGGGAAGCGTGAGCAGCGTAATTTCTACAGTAATATCTGTATTGGAAATCATACCACGTTGAAGTATCCTTGAAAGGATCTTAATGGAGTCCTGAACGGATTCCTGAACAGAGTTGGAGTCCAACTCCACTAAAACTGCAACTCCAACTCCAACTCCAACTCCAACTCCAACTCCAACTCCAACTCCAACTCCAACTCCAACTCCAACTCCAACTCCAACTCCAACTCCAACTCCAACTCCAACTCCAACTCCCAACTCCAACTCCAACTCCAACTCAAACTCCAACTCCAACTCCAACTCCAACGCCAATTCCGATTCAAACTCCACTCCAACTCCAACTCCACCTCCAACTCCACCTCCAACTCCACCTCCAACTCCAACTCCAACTCCAACTCCAACTCCAACTCCAACTCCAACTCCAACTCCAACTCCAACCAACTCCAACTCCAACTCCAACTCCAACTCCAACTCCAACTCCAACTCCAACTCCAACTCCAACTCCAACTCCAACTCCAACTCCAACTCCAACTCCAACTCCAACTCCAACTCCAACTCCAACTCCAACTCCAACCCCAACTCCAACTCCAACTCCAACTCCAACTCCAACTCCAACTCCAACTCCAACTCCAACTCCAACTCCAACTCCAACTCCAACTCCAACTCCAACTCCAACTCCAACTCCAACTCCAACTCCAACTCCAACTCCAACTCCAACTCCAACTCCAACTCCAACTCCAACTCCAACTCCAACTCCAACTCCAACTCCAACTCCAACTCCAACTCCAACTCCAACTCCAACTCCAACTCCAAATCCAACTCCAACTTCAACTCCAACTCCAACTCCAACTCCAACTCCAACTCCAACTCCAACTCCAACTCCAACTCCAACTCCAACTCCAACTCCAACTCCAACTCCAACTCCAACTCCAACTCCAACTCCAACTCCAACTCCAACTCCAACTCCAACTCCAACTCCAACTCCAACTCCAACTCCAACTCCAACTCCAACTCCAACTCCAACTCCACCTCCAACTCCACCTCCAACTCCAACTCCAACTCCAACTCCACTCCAACTCCAACTCCAACTCCAACTCCAACTCCAACTCCAACTCCAACTCCCACTCCACTCCAACCCCAACCCCAACTCCAACTCCAACTCCAACTCCAACTCCAACTCCAACTCCAACTCCAACTCCAACTCCAACTCCAACTCCAACTCCAACTCCAACTCCAACTCCAACTCCAACTCCAACTCCAACTCCAACTCCAACTCCAACTCCAACTCCAACTCCAACTCCAACTCCAACCCACTCCAACTCCAACTCCAACTCCAACTCCAACTCCAACTCCAACTCCAACTCCAACTCCAACTCCAACTCCAACTCCAACTCCAACTCCAACTCCAACTCCAACTCCAACTCCAACTCCAACTCCAACTCAACTCCAACTCCAACTCCAACTCCAACTCCAACTCCAACTCCACCCAACTCCAACTCCAACTCCAACTCCAACTCCAACTCCAACTCAACCTCCAACTCCAACACCAACTCCAACTCCAACTCCAACTCCAACTCCAACTCCAACCCAACTCCAACTCCAACTCCAACTCCAACTCCAACTCCAACTCCAACTCCAACTCCAACTCCAACTCCAACTCCAACTCCAACTCCAACTCCAACTCCAACTCCAACTCCAACTCCAACTCCACTCCAACTCCAACTCCAACTCCAACTCCAACTCCAACTCCAACTCCAACTCCAACTCCAACTCCAACTCCAACTCCAACTCCAACTCCAACTCCAACTCCAACTCCCAACTCCAACTCCAACTCCAACTCCAACTCCAACTCCAACTCCAACTCCAACTCCAACTCCAACTCCAACTCCAACTCCAACTCCAACTCCAACTCCAACTCCAACTCCAACTCCACTCCAACTCCAACTCCAACTCCACCCAACTCCAACTCCAACTCCAACTCCAACTCCAACTCCAACTCCAACTCCAACTCCAACTCCAACTCCAACTCCAACTCCAACTCCAACTCCAACTCCAACTCCAACTCCAACTCCAACTCCAACTCCAACTCCAACTCCAACCAACTCCAACTCCAACTCCAACTCCAACTCCAACTCCAACTCCAACTCCAACTCCAACTCCAACTCCAACTCCAACTCCAACTCCAACTCCAACTCCACCACCTCCAACTCCACCTCCAACTCCAACTCCAACTCCAACTCCAACTCCAACTCCAACTCCAACTCCAACTCCAACTCCCCACTCCAACTCCAACCCCAACTCCAACTCCAACTCCAACTCCAACTCCAACTCCAACTCCAACTCCAACTCCAACTCCAACTCCACCCACCAACTCCAACTCCAACTCCAACTCCACTCCAACTCCAACTCCAACTCCACTCCAACTCCAACTCCAACTCCAACTCCAACTCCAACCAACTCCAACTCCAACTCCAACTCCAACTCCAACTCCAACTCCAACTCCAACTCCAACTCCAACTCCAACTCCAATCCAACTCCAACTCCAACTCCAACTCCAACTCCAACTCCAACTCCAACTCCAACTCCAACTCCAACTCCAACTCCAACTCCAACTCCAACTCCAACTCCAACTCCAACTCAACTCCAACTCCAACTCCACCTCCAACTCCAACTCCAACTCCAACTCCAACTCCAACTCCAACTCCAACTCCAACTCCAACTCCAACTCCAACTCCAACTCCAACTCCAACTCCAACTCCAACTCCAACTCCAACTCCAACTCCAACTCCAACTCCAACTCCACTCCACTCCCACCACCCTACTCCAACTCCAACTCCAACTCCAACTCCAACCCCAACTCCAACTCCAACTCCAACTCCAACTCCAACTCCAACTCCAACTCCAACCCAACTCCAACTCCAACTCAAACTCCAAATCCAACTCCAACTCCAACGCCAATCCGATTCAAACTCCACTCCAACTCCAACTCCACCTCCAACTCCACCTCCAACTCCAACCCCAACTCCAACTCCAACTCCAACTCCAACCCCAACTCCAACTCCAACTCCAACTCCAACTCCAACTCCAACTCCAACTCCAACTCCCACTCCAACTCCAACCCCCAACTCCAACTCCAACTCCAACTCCAACCCAACTCCAACTCCAACTCCAACTCCAACTCCAACTCCACCCAACTCCAACTCCAACTCCAACTCCAACTCCAACTCCAACTCCAACTCCAACTCCAACTCCAACTCCAACTCCAACTCCAACTCCAACTCCAACTCCAACTCCACTCCAACTCCAACTCCAACTCCAACTCCAACTCCAACTCCAACTCCAACTCCAACTCCAACTCCAACTCCAACTCCAACTCCAACTCCAACCCAACTCCAACTCCAACTCCCAACTCCAACTCCAACTCCACCCAACTCCAACTCCAACTCCAACTCCAACTCCAACTCCAACTCCAACTCCAACTCCAACTCCACTCCAACTCCAACTCCAACTCCAACTCCAACTCCAACTCCAACTCCAACTCCAACTCCAACTCCAACTCCAACTCCAACTCCAACTCCAACTCCCAACTCCACCACTCCAACTCCAACTCCAACTCCAACTCCAACTCCACCCAACTCCAACTCCAACTCCAACTCCAACTCCACTCCAACTCCAACTCCAACTCCAACTCCAACTCCAACACCACTCCAACTCCAACTCCAACTCCCAACTCCAACTCCAACTCCAACTCCAACTCCAACTCCAACTCCAACTCCAACTCCAACTCCAACTCCAACTCCAACTCCAACTCCAACTCCAACTCCACTCCAACTCCAACTCCAACTCCAACTCCAACTCCAACTCCAACTCCAACTCCAACTCCAACTCCAACTCCAACTCCAACTCCAACTCCAACTCCAACTCCAACTCCAACTCCAACTCCAACTCCAACTCCAACTCCAACTCCAACCTCCAACTCCAACTCCAACTCCAACCATCCACTCAAACTCCACTCCAACTCCAACTCCACCTCCAACTCCACCTCCAACTCCAACTCCAACTCCAACTCCAACTCCAACTCCAACTCCAACTCCAACTCCAACTCCAACTCCAACTCCAACTCCAACCCCAACTCCAACTCCAACTCCAACTCCAACTCCAACTCCAACTCCAACTCCAACTCCAACTCCAACTCCAACTCCAACTCCAACTCCAACACCAACTCCAACTCCACCCAACTCCAACTCCAACTCCAACTCCAACTCCAACTCCAACTCCAACTCCAACTCCAACTCCAACTCCAACTCCAACTCCAACTCCAACTCCAACTCCAACTCCAACTCCAACTCCAACTCCAACTCCAACTCCAACTCCAACTCCAACTCCAACTCCAACTCCAACTCCAACCCAACTCCAACTCCAACTCCAACTCCAACTCCACTCCAACTCCAACTCCAACTCCAACTCCAACTCCAACTCCACTCCAACTCCAACTCCAACTCCAACTCCAACTCCAACTCCCAACTCCAACTCCAACTCCAACTCCAACTCCAACTCCAACTCCAACTCCAACTCCAACTCCAACTCCAACTCCAACTCCAACTCCCCAACTCCAACTCCAACTCCAACTCCAACTCCAACTCCAACTCCAACCTCCAACTCCAACTCCAACTCCAACTCCAACTCCAACTCCAACTCCAACTCCAACTCCAACTCCAACTCCAACTCCAACTCCAACTCCAACTCCAACTCCAACTCCACTCCAACTCCAACTCCAACTCCAACTCCAACTCCAACTCCAACCCAACTCCAACTCCAACTCCAACTCCAACTCCAACTCCAACTCCAACTCCAACTCCAACTCCAACTCCAACTCCAACTCCAACTCCAACTCCAACTCCAACTCCAACTCCAACTCCAACTCCAACTCCAACTCCAACTCCAACTCCAACTCCAACTCCAACTCCAACTCCAACTCCAACTCCAACTCCAACTCCAACTCCAACTCCAACTCCTACTCAAACTCCAACTCCAACTCCAACTCTAACTCAACTCCAACTCCAACTCCAACTCCAACTCCAACTCCAACTCCAACTCCAACTCCAACTCCAACTCCAACTCCAACTCCAACTCCAACTCCAACTCCAACTCCAACTCCAACTCCAACTCCAACTCCCACTCAGACTCCTACTCCAACTCCAACTCCAACTCCAACTCCAACTCCAACTCCAACTCCAACTCCAACTCCAACTCCAACTCCAACTCCAACTCCAACTCCAACTCCAACTCCCAACTCCAACTCCAACTCCAACTCCAACTCCAACTCCAACTCCAACTCCAACTCCAACTCCAACTCCAACTCCAACTCCAACTCCAACTCCAACTCCAACTCCAACTCCAACTCCAACTCCAACTCCAACTCCAACTCCAACTCCAACTCCAACTCCAACTCCAACTCCAACTCCAACTCCAACTCCAACTCCAACTCCAACTCCAACTCCAACTCCAACTCCAACTCCAACTCAAACTCCAACTCCAACTCCAACTCCAACGCCAATTCCGATTCAAACTCCACTCCAACTCCAACTCCACCTCCAACTCCACCTCCAACTCCAACTCCAACTCCAACTCCCCAACTCCAACTCCAACTCCAACTCCAACTCCAACTCCAACTCCAACTCCAACTCCAACTCCAACTCCAACTCCAACTCCAACTCCAACTCCAACTCCAACTCCAACTCCAACTCCAACTCCAACTCCCAACTCCAACTCCAACTCCAACTCCAACCCCAACCCCAACTCCAACTCCAACTCCAACTCCACTCCAACTCCAATTCCAACTCCAACTCCAACTCCAACTCCAACTCCAACTCCAACTCCAACTCCAACTCCAACTCCAACTCCAACTCCAACTCCAACTCCAACTCCAACTTCAACTCCAACTCCAACTCCAACTCCAACTCCAACTCCAACTCCAACTCCAACTCCAACTCCAACCCCAACTCCAACTCCAACTCCAACTCCAACTCCAACTCCAACTCCAACTCCAACTCCAACTCCAACTCCAATTCCAACTCCAACTCCAACTCCAACTCCAACTCCAACTCCAACTCCAACTCCAACTCCAACTCCAACTCCAACTCCAACTCCAACTCCAACTTCAACTCCAACTCCAACTCCACCTCCAACTCCAACTCCAACTCCAACTCCAAATCCAACTCCAACTCCAACTCCAACTCCAACTCCAACTCCAACTCCAACTCCAACTCCAACTCCACCAACTCCAACTCCAACTCCAACTCCAACTCCAACTCCCACTCAGACTCCTACTCCAACTCCAACTCCAACTCCAACTCCAACTCCAACTCCAACTCCAACTCCAACTCCAACTCCAACTCCAACTCCAACTCCAACTCCAACTCCAACTCCAACTCCAACTCCAACTCCAACTCCAACTCCAACTCAAACTCCAAATCCAACTCCAACTCCAACGCCAATTCCGATTCAAACTCCACTCCAACTCCAACTCCACCTCCAACTCCACCTCCAACTCCAACTCCAACTCCGACTCCAACTCCCACTCCAACTCCAACCCCAACTCCAACTCCAACTCCAACTCCAACTCCAACTCCAACTCCAACTCCAACTCCAATTCCAATTCCAATTCCAACTCCAACTCCAACTCCAACTCCAACTCCCACTCCAACTCCAACTCCAACTCCAACTCCAACTCCAACTCCAACTCCAACTCCAACTTCAACTCCAACTCCAACTCCACCTCCAACTCCAACTCCAACTCCAACTCCAACTCCAAATCCAACTCCAACTCCAACTCCAACTCCAACTCCAACTCCAACTCCAACTCCAACTCCAACTCCAACTCCAACTCCAACTCCAACTCCAACTCCAACTCCAACTCCAACTCCAACTCCAACTCCAACTCCAACTCCAACTCCAACTCCAACTCCAACTCCAACTCCAACTCCAACTCCAACTCCAACTCCAACTCCAACTCCAACTCCAACTCCAACTCCAACTCCAACTCCAACTCCAACTCCAACTCCAACTCCAACTCCAACTCCAACTCCAACTCCAACTCCAACTCCAACTCCAACTCCAACTCCAACTCCAACTCCAACTCCAACTCCAACTCCAACTCCAACTCCAACTCCAACTCCAACTCCAACTCCAACTCCAACTCCAACTCCAACTCCAACTCCAACTCCAACTCCAACTCCAACTCCAACTCCAACTCCAACTCCAACTCCAACTCCAACTCCAACTCCAACTCCAACTCCAACTCCAACTCCAACTCCAACTCCAACTCCAACTCCAACTCCAACTCCAACTCCAACTCCAACTCCAACTCCAACTCCAACTCCAACTCAACTCCAACTCCAACTCCAACTCCAACTCCAACTCCAACTCCAACTCCAACTCCAACTCCAACTCCAACTCCAACTCCAACTCCAACTCCAACTCCAACTCCAACTCCAACTCCAACTCCAACTCCAACTCCAACTCCAACTCCAACTCCAACTCCAACTCAACTCCAACTCCAACTCCAACTCCAACTCCAACTCCAACTCAACTCCAACTCCAACTCCAACTCCAACTCCAACTCCAACTCCAACTCCAACTCCAACTCCAACTCCAACTCCAACTCCAACTCCTACTCCAGTTCCAACTCCAACTCCAACTCCATATCTTTATTGAGAATCATAACACGTTGAAAGATCCGTAATTGGATCTGAATAGACAGTTGAAGGTATTATAATACTCGGTTTCAAATATCGCAGCATCAGAACCGCATTGGCAATGGAACCTTTTCAGTAATATCTGTATTGAGAATCATGCCACGTCGGTTTCAAACATCTGGCCAGCAGGGAAGCGTGAGCAGCGTAATTTCTACAGTAATATCTGTATTGGAAATCATACCACGTTGAAGTATCCTCAACAGGATCTGAGTGGAGTCCTGAACGGATTCCTGAACAGAGTTTGAGTCCAACTCCAACTAAAACTGCAACTTCAACTCCAACTCCAACTTCAACTCTTTATTGAGAATCACACCACGTTGAAAGATCCGTAAAAGGTTCTTAATGGAAAGTAAACGATATAATAATACTCGGTTTCGAATATCCAGCCATTAGAAAGGCGTTTGCAGTGTATCTCCTGCAGTAATATCTGTATTGGTAATC